>JANHZU010002561.1:79169-130850 GCA_032468055.1 Acrochordus granulatus | reverse complement strand
GGGACCGGGATCGGGACCGAGCCAGGCCCGGCCCGGCCCTGCCCAAGTTACGACTGCGTTAGCCTGAGCGGGAGGTTAATTCCACCCCCAGTTAGCTTTAACTTGGGAGTTTCCTCTTGGATGCGGGAAGAGCCGGGTGACGCGCGCGGCTAGGGGTGCCCGCGCTTCCCCTTTTTCGGAGGGGGTCCCCACTCTTCCACCGAGGCCGTCCTTCCGAACGATAATTCCCGGCCGCATGCGACGCGCCGACCCGCCCTTTGGTGGACGACGCCTTTGACGCCAACAGCTTCTCCCCAGGCAGCTGTTTCGTTTCGGCCCTCTCTGCCCCCGCCCCCCGCTTCCTCAAGCCCGAAAAATAAGGGGAGGGGGCCGAAGTAATAACAACAATGCAAAGTAATGAGGTCAGCCCCTGGGTCTGGCACGCCGATTGGGTCGTGCTTTTGTTGCTGCTGGCCAATTAGGACGCAGCACCATTTTTAAAAAAAAACCCTGCAGTGTCTATCATCGTTGGCCGCGTTCCCGATTTTCAAAAGGGGAAAGTCGGCGTAAAACCGTTAAAACAATTGGTCGTATGAATGAAAAAAGGAAGCACCCCCGCTTAACGCCTCGTGGCCGCAGCGAGGTCCGCGAGAGGTCCGAGGCGCGGTTTGCACCCTGCGGCTTGTCCCGCCAAAGCATCGGCTGGATGTGCGCGACGTAGAAGAGGGGGAACAAAGTGGCCCCGCACTTCGTCGGTTCCCAAAATAACGGAGGAAATTCTGCCCGCCGGCTTCGCGCCCGGGTCGTTTCGTGCGTGCGGATTCTGGCGGCCGTGTTCAGTCGGCCAACCGCCAGCAAACGGTGGGAGCGCGGCCGCCGCTGCGGCGATCCTGCCCGCCTTCTGCCCTTTCCCACAGCCGAGGCTGGCGCATCTCGATTTTGATTTAGCTTGGCAAGCCCACTGTTGCTTGCCAGCGTTGGCTTCAAGGGTCAGCGAGTCGTGTGCACGTTAGGCTGTGCTAGGTGAAGGGGCCAGGTAAGGCGATGAATTCAACCCCGTGCCCTGTGCACAAATTCAAACTGTACACCCATCACAGATGACTGAACCTTCCTGGTGAGAAGAAGTCCATCGCTCTGGTGGTTCGCGCACCGTACAAGTGTGAACGATCAGTTTCTTGAATAAATGATAATTGGCAAATGTTATGCCGTATTGGTTGCAAGCCAATGCAGGCAGGGTCACCCGACATCCAAAATCAGCCACATTGCAGTTTATGGTAGCTAGATCCACCCACCCCAGGTAACGAGAGTCATAATTTTTCTTGAAAGTCTGATCGGAATTTTATCGTAAAATAATTAGGCCTTGATTCCTATTTTGCCTGCGCAGTCTGAGATCATTTCTGGTTTTCCAGGTTCTAGAAACCTAACCACATTTTTGTATATCTAGGTTGGTCTCGATTAGTGCTGATAATGAATCCCAGAAGTGGTCGCATTATTTGAGTTTGCACTACTCAGAGTGGCATTTCTACAGAAAATAGGGCAATTGGTTGCCATTCAACGGAAATAAGAAAATTTTAAACATTTTTAGAAGTGTACTAATGGTAAAAGATTAAAAACATAATTGCAACTTTATTTTTAAATAAAGTTTAAAATTTAAACTTTAAATTTTAAATTTTTTTGTATTTTTAAAAAACTTTTAAATTTTTTTGTATTTTTAACAAAATCACAGAGCAGTTATGGAAAGCAGAACAAAAACAATTTTAAATATCACCCCTATCTATCCTAGAGAGAAAGATCTCATAAATACTTAAATAACCAAGCGGACAAGCTGGAAGGTCAACTCATACAAAGCATACCTGCTCACTTCTGGGTTCTGTTGCAGTTCTTCAAAATGCGCCATTTCTTTTTTGAGCTTTCCTTGAATGGAATCTTCATTTTCTCCATTTTGCACACATTTTTTTATTTATCCTCATATTTATCATATCACATGCCAACTATTGTCCAAAACCTCAACACGCACACCTCACACTGCATTATGGCTCACATTAAATGCGAGCTGGCATCAATGTGTAATTCACACTAAATCAAGTATCTCAAACTCACACTAATGTGACCTCCTATATACATTCTCCAGGGCTGTAGTGAGTTTCCTGGTGAGGGAAAGACAAGAAACCTATTCCGCAAATGCATGAAATGTTGATCAGAAACTTCATGGCTGCACATGAATTAAATTATCCAGAACAGCAAGATTAATAAAAATGACATTCACTTTTAATGTTTGGAGAAGGCAACCATGACATCTGTGAATCTTCTATGAAAATCTTTCCATATCTTTCAGGAAATATAGACATCAGTGCCTCTGCTGCAGCTGGGCAATGTAAGGGTTTGGTTACACACAGTGCAAGTCAGGAAGGGTGGGATCTCGCATTCAGTTTGTGTGCAAATGTGAACTCCTTTGATGTTAACAACAACAGGCCCAAAAGGGAGTCTCTAATTCCTGTTCCCCATGTAAAAACAAAAAACAAAACTATACCATTTTTCTGATAGTTTGCCCAGTAATTAATGTGTTTTTTAATGCACCCTGAAACCAGCAAAGGCATCTAAAAACTTTGCCTGGCATTTAGTGTTAAAAGATTATGAAGATAAATACATATGTGTGTGTATTATGCATAATTTATTATACATAATTTATATAATGTATCTATATGCAGATAACTAGAATTACTGTAAGCATAATAATTAAATATCCTTTTGCATCCACAATATACAACTGAGTTGCTCTTTTAATTGCTGTACTGAAATAACCATAACTTTAAAACATAAAATAACCATAACACAAGGAATAAAGTTGAACTCAATGCAGTGACTTTGCATCAGTCACTTTCTCACACAGCTGTTATGGGGCGGGGGGGGGGAATGAAAGAAAGTTGCAGAATCCATCTTAAGCTCCTGGAGAGGGCTTTGGGTGTAAATCTAATATAAGAAATATAATTGCACATTATGCTTAACATAAACATAACTCTGGCTGGATTCACTTACGTTAAAAAAATGATAAAGCCCATTTCTGTTATGTGTCAACTCAACGAATTGCAATTACATCAGTCGTAAATCAATTTTAATTTAGCACAAGCTTCTACTGCATATGATCGTGGTTCTCCGGGATTTTCCATGCAGAAAAGGCTGCCGTATGTTGCAAACAACTGAAGTCAATAAATGCAAAGATCACTTTAAAAATTCAACAAACGTTGTCAGTCTGTAGCAAACCATCTCCCTGATGCCGTAGTGTAACGCAGAGATTTTTTTTTCGAGAAAATGGCAAAGTTCATCACTTGCTGGAGATTTACCAGCTCCCTCCTAGGCATGTACATATGGATTCAGAAGTAAACCACCTGCATGCTGCGGGACATTTTCCCAAGGAAGTTCATGCAAGGTTTTCAGTTTTGCAAAAGCGTTGTTTGAGATGCTCGTCTCGGATTCTCTACGCCTTGTAATACAAACTGAATTTATGATTGCTTTTTTTAAAAAAAAAGGCGAAAACGGGAAAAATAAAACAAGCGTTTTTACGACAACCAAAAAAATCCCCCTCTTAGAATCCAAAGTAGTGCCGTCCACGTCCCCCCTGTCCTTCCGCCTCACTTATGGAAGTCTCGTTTAAAAAAACTGCTCGTCGCGCCCGGCTCCTCCCCACGTTTTCCCTACTTCGGGCCTGCCACGCCTGCGCAGAAGTCTCCCCTACCAGCAGGGCGGGCACATTTCCGGCTTCGTGCTCTGCTTCCGAGTGGCGGGAGAAGATGGCGGCTGCGTGTTCCTGGCTGTGCCTTATGGTGTTGCTCTGCGCCTGCTTGGTGGCTGCGGAGGAGCCAGCGAGGAGCCCCGACAAGCCGGCGAAGAAGAAGAAGGACATACGGGACTACAACGATGCCGACATGGCGCGGCTGCTGGAGCAATGGGAGGTATAGGCGAAGAGGAGGAGGAGGAGGAGGAAGAAAAGGGGGGAGGAAGCCTCTTAGAAGCCCCCACCGTCCGCTTCCCCTTCCTTCCCCCTCAGAACAACGCTTGGACTCTCTTGGTTCCACTAAGCAGCTCAATCCCGGCTAGTGGGATAAGCCACCATTGGCTCGTGCAGATAACGTGTGAATCCTTAAGCCATGATATGCAAACCCCAGAAGCTCACTTCACCCATCTTGGCAAGCCCAAACCAAGGAAACCTACATCTCAGGCCATACAGCAGGCTTCGGGCAGCACCATTTCCCCCCCTGAGTCCTACTAAGCCGTTCTGGACTTTGAGAGTTTGGGTGGGTTTGGCCATTGTGGTTACTTTGCACCCCGTAACTTCAAGATCTGCTTCACAGAGTGGGGAGAAGCTGGGGTGGTCTCTGAAAATGGGAGGGTGTGTTCCCCTGAGTGTGTGCAGAACGCATTCCTCTTTGCCATGAAAGGACGGTTTTTTTTTCAAACCTACCCATCACTCTTTTGTGGCTCTGGGGGGGTCATATAATCAAGCAAGCAACACAGCCAGTAAGGAAAATACAAAAATCGTTTTTAAAAAATAATCCTTTCAACCACTTTGTCACCCCTTCAAACCTTCAGGTTAAGGTGGGCAGTGCAAAACCATTTTTAGTTAAAAGCAAAAAAAAAAGGGATTTTGTCTTAGAATTGGACAGCTTTTCCAAATCTGGTGCTGTGTTAAGCTCCGTATCTCTGGTTGTCTGAGGCTATTGGTAGTTATAGCCCGGTACCTATGAATATTCTCATTAATCCAGGTCATGATAAGTAGTAAAAATTGCAAACATTTTGCAAAGTTCCTTAAAAATGCAACTGGATATTAATTACAAGAAGTTATGGAGACATTTCGCCTTCTATCCGGAAGGCTTTTTCAGTCCATCTAGTCCAGTACATTTGAAGACATCTCAATTGGGGGGGTTGGAATTTGGACCGATATAATTCTCATGCCTAGCCTTGTTTTTTATTTAATTTTGCAGGGATGGAGTAATTGACTAAGACCTTTGGTGGTGTAAAGGACACAAAAGGAATGAATAAGTGGGGCCATTTTCAGTAATCAGCTTACATCACCTGGATGTGATTTAAGGCCTCTCTTCCTTTTCGGAGTGTTTCAAGGTTCCTCTTGTGTTTCAAAAACAGAAAGACGATGACATAGAAGAAGGAGATCTTCCTGAGCACAAGCGTCCGTCGGCCCCGATAGACTTCTCCAAGCTTGATCCTGGCAAGCCCGAGAGCATCTTGAAAATGACCAAAAAGGGGAAAACTCTCATGATGTTTGTCACTGTGTCGGGAGAGCCAACGGAGAAGGAGACGGAGCAGATTACGAATCTCTGGCAAGGCAGCCTTTTCAATGCCAATTACGATGTACAGAGGTAAAAGCCTTTATAGCTGTGTGATTTTTTTCCACTAAAAGAATGAAATAGGTAGCATTCCTCTAGTTACAGCAGGGATTTCGTGTTAAGCATGAGTGTGGTTTTCCCCCTCAAAAAGTCTATCTGTGAATATCACAGGACGTATCCAAAAGTGACGGTCCCAACTAATTACATTGGAAGGACATCTCACTGGATGAAACAGCCTCTCCTAGCCAGGCGCGGTTGGAATCCCAGCACTCCTAGGCAGTGTGGCCCTTGTGGGCACCAAGTTGGAGGAAAGGTGAAGGAGAGGCTGATTTGCCAACTTACATCGTAGCAGAAGGCATTAGAAGAGGTGCATGGTAGCTCAGTGACCCACAAAAACTTCCAGCAACACACGGGCCAACTTAAAAGATAGGTCATTCTGAATTTAATAGCATCCCGCCCAAAGGAAAACATATTTGCCCTCACATAGGGAGCCCTCGCTTGACAGCTGGTCATTCACAGTGGATCTCCCCAAAAGCTACTTACAACCTGATTCCAGAATTCTGATGGCCACAAACACACACACCCTGAATCACATGACTGCATTTTAGGCGCTTGGCAACTGCTCGCCGTTCCGGCTGGTTGCAGCATCCCACAATCACGTGACTGCAGTTGACAATGCTTTTTGCTGGTTTCCTGCAAAAAATACTCATAGGAATACATTGATTCATTTAACGATTGTGGCATTTGCGTAATGACCGCCGTGAAAAAAGTTCTGAAATCAGGTCTGGTGGTAGGGGTACCTCCACTTATGTCTGTCATGACTTAAGGTGGAAATTCTGAGCTCAGTTATGGTTGTAAGCTGAGGACTATACCTTACTTGAAGTAAATTAACATGATTTTCAAGAAGTAATTTATTTGGGAAAGAATTCAGCTTCCTTTCATGTAAAGGAAATAGTAATTTATTTACTGAGCACTGTACATGTGTACATCTTTGCGTTGCTTTTTCTGTGATCTCAGTTGAAATCTGCATGTATTTTCTGGGAAGCAAACGGTGCAAGGATTGTGCACTTTGTTTCACTTTATCCGTGTGAAGTGAGTATATTTCCTACATCTGGGGGAGATTACACCTAATATGTCCTACAGAGGTGGGGTTGATTGCAATTGGATTTTAGCCAGTTAATCTAATTTTGACATAGGTCTGTTTTAGGGTTGTACTACTTCCACACAGGTTTGAAACAGATGTTTAGTATTTTACTTTGAAATATCAAAGTGCGCACGCGCGCATGGAGTAGTAGCTGTTATGTTATCACACAAAAATCTTACTGAAATACCAAGAGCATTCAAGTGTTTGCCAGCCAGACATACTGTATTTTCTTATCCATCTCATCCCAAACTTGTAAACAGTCTTCATTTTCACCAAGTAGTCAATTAAAAAACTAATTCTGTAAAGGGTAATAAAAGTATTGTATGCTCTGATAAATTCCAGTTTGAGCACCATTTGCTTTTTAAAATACCAGATGTGCTTCTGGATTTATTAATTATCTGGCTGCCCATCTCAAACAAGATGGCTCTGAGTGGCCCACAACAGATTTTCTGGGTTCCTGTCTCCTGAAATGCAGGAGTTTAGAAAAGATTAACTGAGTATCTTTTGAAATCTAGGTTCATTGTTGGTTCAAACCGTGCCATCTTTATGCTACGTGACGGAAGTTATGCTTGGGAGATCAAAGACTTTCTGATAAATCAGGAGAGATGTGCAGATGTCACTTTGGAAGGCCAAGTGTACCCTGGCAAAGGAGCCACAGAAAAAGAAAAAAATAAAGTGAAGCCTGGAAAACCCTCCCAGAAGAGAGATACAGATACGAAACCTGAAACCGTGGTGGACAGCAACCGTGCAAGCAGAAGAAAAGATGATCTCTAATAAATGAGGTGGACTGAAATACTATAAAAGAGGGCAGAAAGAGGTTTGGAAAGTTTCAGAAAGAGAAATGGGGTTGAGTTTTGCAAGTTTGAGACTATTATTGGTTAAGGAAGCAGCTTACTTATTAATGAGAGATAGTCACTGGTTTAGAGTCACTGGTTAATGGCTGCAGGCTGCTTGCATTCAACTATTAAGCCTCAATTCTCTGCCAATTTAGTGTTACGGACTTTGTCCAGGGGATGAGAAGGGAGGTTAAGCAGGTCTCCACTTCGAGGGTTTGACTCTTCAAAGCAGGTAGGATTGCAGATAAGTCAAAAGAATGAGGAGAAGGAGAAAGAAGATTTAAGAGTGCTTCAGTCAATATTTGAATATTTTGAATCAAATATTCAAAAGTATTTTTCAGTACTTAATCCAAATTAACAACCCACTTTCAGAATCACTGTCTTAAAATCAGGAGCTTGAGATTGTAACTGATAGACCATAACAGGTTCAGAGACAGAATTGTTATCTAAGTTGATTTGTCTTTAAATACTGATAATCCAGCATTCCCTATCAAAATGGAAGTAAAACTTTCTGCTAATTAGCTAATCAGGCTAAAAGATTGCCACGTTACACAATCAGTTCATATGCTTGACAGAATAATCACAAATACAGTTCAAAATAAAATGTGTAAGAATACATCCATGTGAGTGGATATGTTACAAGTTGTGTTGATTGCTTCCAGAAATATTAACTGAAAAAAGTTCAGTTCAAGCTTGTGGCTGTTGTATTGGATTTTGTTTACTGTTACAGTTTTGCATTTGGTACCATGGAAAACATGCAGTACTTGGCACCAGTTTTCTTTCCAGGATTTTTTTTTAAATAACTGGGGAAAAGTTGTTGTTCATTTGAATGCTTCCTCCAAAACTTCAATAAATTTCTATACTTTTTCAGAACAGATTACTATTTGGAATTCCATATCCATCCATTCCCCTCGCTGTGGTATCTGATGTCAGCTCAGACTGTCCACATGGTGGTGCTCTTTATGTGCCAAAAAAGAATGTGCTTGTTTTGAAGGCCTGGTTAACATAATGTACAAATCTTTTCCAGAAGCTAGGCCTGTTTTAACAAATTGAGATTTGAAATGTGAAGGTTGTTCTATAACAGCTTTCCTGCTTTGAACTTTGTATGGTGATCAGGGTGATAATTTACTGTTTATCCTTGATGTTAAATTTGTCGGCTTCCTCCCTTTTTTTTCTTTTGATTTTGCTTATAAAGAGTTTTTCTAGCATTCAGCTTCACTGTAGCTTGCAGGAACAAGGACAGTTCAGTGCATTTTTGCTCCAAGCAGGATAAAGTATTTCTCTTGTGGATAAAATTATGCTTCTTAAAGATTCCATCTGTGCCACATACATTCCTCTCCTAAGTATGCAATGCAGAGACATCTTCAGCATCATCAACATTTCCTGTATGCCAGTGGAGAGCAAAGACAAATTGGCTTTGTATTTTTTTTTACAATCCCAAACAACTAACCACAGGATAGATTAGAAATAGGTCTGATGGCTTATTTACATGGTTGATGGAGAGACATATTGTTGGCTGTCTGGAGTTACAAATGTGAACTGTTTGCAAAAAGGATTCCGAATCTTCAATAGAAAACTTTTGTCAGCCAGTATGTCCGAGAGAGGGAGAACTAGGGTGATCGCAGAGCCATCTGCAAGATAGCAGGAAAAGAAGCCTCAACACACTAACAAATATACAAAGGGCTTTCAAGTGGCAGACTGCCCACAATCCTTTGAAATAGATGTGCAAACATTTTAAGATTCCTTTGCCTCTCCTGCAGTTCTTTAACTTACACTGGAGATGTGAGATCCACCAACATATTTGAAGGGGACAATATTGGAAGTACAGATAGCCCTCCTTCAGTGACCAGAATTGGGACTGGCAACTTGGTTGTTAAGTGAAGAGGTCACTGAAAGTGCTTATGATCTTAACCAGCTTTCCCTTGCTTTGCAGACCTGTGAAAGCTATAAACATGAGGATTGGTTTGTAAAATCATTTAACACTCTAGTAATTGCAAATGATTGCTAAACAATGATTACCTGCGTATGATTTATTTACTGTGGAATACATAATACTTCAGTCGTTTTTTCCAGCAACCTCCAGTATCAGATCTGTATTTGTGGCCATTACTAAGATCCATTACAACATTCTGTTGTAGTTGAGCATGACTAATACATTATAATATGAATGCTTATTACCTACGACTTCTGGAAAGGTTGAAATTACGAGCTTGAGCAATGGCTAGATTTATTTATTTAATTAATTTATATGCCGCTGAAATCTGGAGAGACTAGATGTTGGTTTTGTTTAGCTTGGGTGGCTTCTATAAGAAATACTACCTTATTATTTTGGACAGAGCTTATCTGAGGAGTGTGGTAACTTCATAAGCACTTAAAATTGCAGAAAGCTGGCTTCACAGGACTTACTTGAACTATTGGCCTGCTTGGTTTGATTTTCCTTAAATAATCAAAGCTATGGCAAAATATGCTTTGATGATTCATGCATTTCCTAAGCATAAGGCCTGCAATACTGGTCTCTGCCCTGCACATAAAAGCTCTTGAATTCTTTTTCTTGTTTTATGCACTATAGTCAGCCCCAAGTTTTCCTGCTATCCAGTTCTGCTTAACTTTTTGAGAACAGACAGGATCTGATGTGTCTCCTTACAGTTGAGCTGGTGATGACAACACATCCTCATTGTTTTCTTTGGAAAATAACTTGCCAGTGGCTTCTTAGAGTTTTTTCCAGCTCGGGTCTGATCTTATGATCTTGGGATTTCTTTGTGAGTTCCCATCCAGGTCCTAATTAGACTGGCCATGTTTAGCTTCTGAGCCCAAAGTTAGTAGACTCTTTCATATGGAGTATGGGCCAGTTTCATATGCAGCAAAAGACAAAACAACCTGGCGTGAAACTGCATTTTTTGCAGGGAGCTTCAACCTAGAATCTAGGTTGAAGAATCTAATTGCCTAGATTCTGTGTTAATCTGTTCAAATGGAGTATAATCCCAATCTCCATTCTGTTGATGCTTTGGTGAAAGGAGAAAGGTAATCAGTTTTTGCAAGAGAAATTGGAACCTGGCTTAGAGGCCTAAAACTGCATGCATCTTTGAAAGACACGTGCTTCTTAGATAAGGCCGAGCATAAACAGACCGCGTGCTATTTATTTTTGTGTGTTTTCAGCAAACTCTTAAGGGATAAGAGGCAAATACTTGGAAATGTTCTGTTTTCCAAGCCAATCCCAAGAAAACCATTAGAGGGCAGTCAAGCATAAGTAAGATATGAGCAAAGATTGCTTTTTTGACTTGCGTTGGGCCAATTTATCAGCCTCTGGTTGACTAAACCAAGGTTTCCTGAGCTAATCCACTTGTTACATAAAGTGTTCGTGTAAGATGCTGTATGACAAACCAGAACACCACCATATTCTGGCAAAGCATATTATGCAATCCCAGCCACTCAGCTAGGATTTATGGAATATAATGTTTGGGAAATGAACTGCTTCTCAGCAGTTTTGAAGCCACTTTATTTTCCAAAATAATTTTTTTTCATTGGAATAAGAGACTGAGAAGACGGGTTTTGTTTTGTTTTTTGCTTATATAGATTATATACAATACCAAAGGGAATTTTAATTGTTTGGAAATTGGAGTGTAGAAGTGAATTATGTTTGAATAAACAGTGAGTAGAACTACAATTTATATAGAACAGGGTGAAGATTGCAGTTGTATTCCTCATTTTCATCAACTGCTTGGAAGGAAATGCCAAAGAGCAGCTTTTTAAACTTGTCCCTCATCCAAATTGTAAGCAATTCTCTTGATACTTTTGTTCTGGCTTGTTATTTAAAAAACAAAGCTTTTAAAGAGATGCTTCATATACATCAAGCTCAAATACTTGGGACACATAATGCGCAGAGAGGACTCCTTGGAGAAGACCTGATGCTGGGAAAGACTGAAGGCAAAAGGAGAAGGGATGGTTGGATAGCATCATAGATGCAATGGGCATGGATTTGGGTGGATGCTGGGAGGTAGGACAGGGAGGCCTGATGTGCTGCAGTCCACGGGGTCACAGTCGGATGTGACTGAACAACAACAAATCATATACGTAGATAATTTTCAATCAGAAGATAAATGTTTTATTCTAGGAATGGGATGAAAGGTATCTTAGTGGTTTAGCATAAGAAAGTCACCAAACAGGGTTAAACAATTATCAAATTGTGCTGAAATTTTATTTCAATAAATTGTGTATTCCAAACAACAAAATGTTAAATTGCAAGTGAAAACATTTGGAAACAAGAGGCTTGTTTATCATACTAAAAAAAGATTTTTTATCAAGAGACTGCCATGTTTGTTGCCATTAAAACATTTCAATTGCAAAGAGAGCATTTCCCTTTTTTTGGCAACCCCCCCGCCCCATCCCTTTGTAACAACTTTGCTCTCTTCTGTTATAACCCTTTTAGTACCTTTGCAATAAATAAATATATTTTTCCCCATTAGGAATTTGTTTTAGAAAATATACAAAACACTATACATCTTGTTCCGAAAAAGGACCAGCTATTTCGGGTAAAAGATTTGAACTGACGTATGGACAAAAACAAAAGAACATGTAAAGCTGACTGTTACATGTAGGCTGAAGTGAAACAACTTGCTGTAATATAATTTTAGAAAAATCATGGTTCACAGAACACAAATGGTCAGTTTGATGTCAAAAACCTTAAATGTTCTGCCACACTAAATTACACAAAGGCACATGCTGAGACTCTTGGTTGAAACTGCCCTTAATTACTATCATTATTGTACAATATTCCCACTCAATGGCCTTTTAAGATTTTGTTTTCTGATCCAGGAGTGTGGGCAGAAGAATGTACAGTATACATAACCATGTTTGCTTATATCTAAATATAGTTTCAATTATTAAATGTGTGTACAAGGGGAAAAGTAACATTTTTCAGGCTAGGAAGAGGATGGAATAGGCATTCCTCTTTAGCCAAATATATCCTTTACATTCAGTAGTAATTGTCTCATAAGCTATGCTTTCCTGTGATTGAGTCTTTATTGTTTTGTGAGATTCCCACCATCTCAGTAATAGCCATAATATAATTAGCAAGCTTAACACTTCTAGTATTTGAATGAGACAAGAAACTGTCTATAAACTTCCCTCTCTTGTTCATCCTTTGCAATGCCCACTGACCAGTCTGACCATACTGACTAGCTTTAACATTTGGCAGTTCTTGCTAGCTGTCTCTTGTTCATATTGACTTAGCTTACACTTCCTTATTTACATAGCCAGCAATACCACGTAAAAGTGGAATTCATTTCCTGAGTCTGTGTTTGAACATTCAAAATGAGTGAAAAGTTGAGCTGGAGAAGAAGAATCTTCTGTATACCCAAGAATTCAGGACCACCAGAGATCCCTGAATCAACTGAGATGTGGACTTGGTGCTCCATAGAAATGAGATGAGACAAGATGAGAACATTTTTTTCCCTTTATGCCCTGGACTTCCTGGCAGGACAGGGAAACAGATCAAACCAAGTGGACTCATTGGGTCAAGGAATGCTGGTTGTTCAAAATGAAGGCTTCTTTACAGTAAGTTTTCTCTTATGTACAGCAACAAAATATATTACATCTTCAAAGAGCCATCATTCTTCATCCCTTTTCTCTGGAGGGTGTTTTGGAAGAGGGATGCTTCCTCACAGTTTCATTTTCTTGACCACAGGAACAGGCAAAGCTTGAAAAATTCTTACTGCATCATCATCTGTATCCAGTTTGATCCAGAAAGGCTGGAAGCTGCCCTTGTAGCCGACAAAAGCCATTTTATCTTTAAACAAACAAACAATAGTTTGCAATAAGAAGAATGATCCGGGGTAACATTTAATCAATACTCTGCAGAGAATGCATTTCAAGCATCTTCAGGAGCCATTCCCATGAACGCCACATCTTAATGCAGCAGTGTGTTTTCCTGAGAAGACGCAACAGGTGTTGTGTCTCTTCTCTTTCCCTCTCAAGATCCTTTTGGAGATCTGAACCAAAGCACTGAATAACCAGTTTTCAAGGAGAGATTGACTGACTTTTTTGCCTGTTGCCTATATTGAGCTAGATATTCCTTACGATCACTTCCTTTTCCATAATTCTATGAACAACCCTTTTTTCTCCACTTGACTTGGTATTAGGATTTTTTTGAAAAAAAAAATTGAGGACTAATCCTAGCAAACCAGGAACTGGGGTCCTCTGAAAAATAAGCAAGTTTCCATTTCTGCATTTGGGGATATACAAACAATTTCTAGGAATGTTCTAAGAACTCATTTTTTCCCTTCATTTCTGTCTCAGCCTATTGAGTTGGGAAAGATGGAACTGATGGGTGGAATACTTAAAATAGTGACCCAGTGAAACAGTTCTAAATGTGGTTGTTAATCAATTACAGAATAATACAGGATCAGGAAGAGAGGCCTTTTGCAATTCAGCTGTACCCAAAATCATATTTCTTATTAGTAGGGAAGCTGGGTAGAAATGGTATGGGGAATAGAAGGATTTGCTGCCCACAGTATGGCCACCACTGAGATACAGGGATTAGTTCATAAGTAGGTAGCTTCTAATTGCTTCTTAAAGCTCAGATAAATATAGTCAGTTAAACTGATTGAATATGTCGTCAAAATACAGTCAATTAAACTACAGCTACGGATCTTCATTTTTTTTTGTTTCCAAAGTATGTTATCACATTATATAGTATGCACAATACAGAAAAATTTTCTTCACAAAGTTAGAAATAACGGAAATTTGTCAAATTTCATGTTAATAATACACTACCTTTCAGTTTAAAGCCTGGTTTTGCTCCAAGTGTCTCCAAGACTTTAGTCCATGGACTTTTTGAAATGAATCTTCCTTTAGAGGTCATCACCACAATGGAACTAGAAGACGGCAGAAGAATTACATCATTTGACTGAATTAGTCACCAAAAATGATTATTAGAACCGTCTGTACTACAGTTAACAACATAGAAATCCACAGAATTTCACAGAAAAGGTCTTTCTTTCTCCAATCATACAAAATTTGCTCGATAAGCAAATTTAATCTGAGCAGTTTATATTTGATTTGCTATGACTATTTCTTGATAAAGTATTCAGTAGATGACTTTAAAAATGTATCTTTCTGAACCCTTCTTGAAAGCCTCTGTTTTCAGTTAACTTACTTGTTCTGAATGTTGTTGACATAATTGATGATTTGAGCTGGGATTCCTTGTAGAATAGCATTTTTGAAACTCATTCGGTCAACAACTTTTCCATCATGCCCATCAATCACTACTACTTGAATACCCTCCTCAGAAAGATAGAATGACTTGTCATCAACCTACACAAGAGGAAAAAGCAATTCGTAACATCCTCCAAGAATGGAGATTTGGAAACAAATGACTGCTTATTCTGAAAGTTTTCTTCAAAGTTTTGTTTTGTGTTTATATGTTCTGCTTATTGTAAACTGAACCTAAGAGAAATACCATTATACAAACATAAATTGACAAATAAAGAAGTATTTTTTAAAATTGTGGGAAGCAAACACTTACTGAGATATAGGCAAAGTCATCCTTGAGATGGTAATATTTGGTTTTGTAGCTGTCTATCTTCAGCTCTACAAAATGATCCTTGATCTATTTTTTAAAAGAGAGAAAATAAGCAGTAATATATAATCTTCAAAGATTTTATAAAAAACTTTAATATTGGAATCAGATCTACACATTTTATGGCCTTACTCTGAAGGCATCACACCGAAGACTCCAACCAACCTCTTTTTCCTTCCTTCTATGGTATAAAATCAGAAACTTTGAGCCATGTGGAAGATACAATGGATTGGGATTTTATTATCATTATGAAACTAAAGCTAGTCAAGAGAAAGATGCTCTTAAGTTAGATGATCCAGGACTGAGGTTCAATTCTATAACTATATTCACATGCTGAGCCACAAATTGGCCATCTACAGTTTAACTCACAAGTTATATGATTTCAGCCTGCATCATTAGTTCCTAAGTCAATGGCTTGGGCAGACCTGGAATATTTTAAAAGAAAGAAAATGAAAGCACTGATACCTAATTCAAACATATCAAGTTAACCATGGCTAAATGATATTGAGTGAAACACAAACTATGTTAGATAGAATCTTTTGTCAATGAACTTTCTCCCTGCCAACACATGAAGTAAGGTCCTCGACTGAAGCCAACACCAAGAGAGACTCACACGCAGGTCTCCTGGCTTTCCATATTCTGTACATGCCAAAACAATGCCTTGAAAATCTAGCAGATATTCCCTTAATGAAAATTGAACAGTAAATCAGTAAATCAATTTACCATGTGTATACTAGGCAGTTTTTTGGGCATTGGCACGTCCACAGATGGCTTCTCAGCATATTTTGGATAAGCCAGAGCTTCACAGTCACTGGTATCAGCTTTCTTAGGGATATTGGCTTTGATCCTGATTCGTTCACAGCCTTTGATGGAACAGAAAGCAAATGGCTCCTTCTCATGCTGAGCTTTTAGTTTGAGAAATAACAACCTACCAAAAAAAGAGAGAAGGTAATAGTTGAAGATCCATAACCAGGGACATGCCATAGTCAAGACAAGGAACATTGTTTCAGTGGGGAAAAACTCCTGGCAGTGGCAAAGATAAAACTTGACAGGGACTCAAGAAGAATTTTTATGGATACATATATTTCTTTACCCAGTTTTCTTCTGCCTAAAGTCTGTATCCACAAGAGATAGGATTGATTCTTTTCTTTGGAGGAGGAAGGACTGCGAAGGACAGGCCTTTAGGATTTTAAACCAAATTGTCTTCCCTTGTGTGTGGGTACCCAATCTCTTTTAGATGGCAAACAAGAACTCTGAAAAAGAGAATCTCTCTCTCTCTTTCTCAATGTTCCATCAACATTTAAAAACAAATGAAGGTAGACACAAGTAATGTATTGTCGCATAGAGTAAAGTGGTTATGACTGCTCTGTGACAAAGTTGACAGACCTCTTATGGTATTGTTTTTCTTGTTGAAGTTCCCATCAAAGAGAAAAAGGATGCCAATGAACAGGATTTGAGCAATAACATAGACAAGTCAGAAGGATGACTTATGTTGACATGCATTCAAACCCAATGAAAAATATCTCTTTCTATCCCAAGTCAGTGGAAGTTTGAAAATACTGGTCATTATTGTTTGTTCCTTACCCAGTGTCTTCATCCCAATAGTAATAGCCTTTGGTAGGGTATCGATATTCAAGTTTGTCCATTTGAAGAGCTGGATAAAATACCCCAGTTTTGTAGGTTTTCTTCAAAAGGCGATTGTGAATATCTGAGAGAATGGAAAATGTTGTCCCTTTAGGATAACAAAATCCAACTTGGATCCAGTCATTCCTAAATTAAAAGAAAAGGGGGGGGAAGCATTACTAAAAACAAAAAGTTCAACCCCAAATCTCATGACTATGACTTTTCTGGAACATGCAGCAAGCCAAGTCAAATATTTAGCTGTTTAAAAAAGTGATTCTGTCCATGTTGGCTAAATGTTTAGATGCTAGAGCTGAACTAGTTCCAAAAGGATTTAAAGATCCATTAAAGTCATGTTGAACAGTTCTCTGATGGTAGAGAGGAAAGGATAAGTTTGACCCATTCCATGTATTAAATAATTAAATTATGATTGCTTTGATTCTCTTCTGCAAGAAAATGTTTAGGTGAAAAGGTGGTAAAACTCATTATTTTTTTTAAATGATGTCAGAGCCAGAAGAGTATGGTCATCTTTATAGCATGTTGTATTTCCCCAAACAACAGACGTTAAAAGTTCAGAAAGCTTTTTTAAGGGTTGCATGCTCACTTGTTGAAATTGATGAGCCAAATAGCCAATTCCTCAGGAGCTGTCATGTCCCAATGGATGGTGTAGCCTTTCTGCAGAGTGATCACGGGCTGATACTGTTGATAATGGGTGCTTTTGCTCAGAGCACCTTCTAAAGACAAGGGATGTGTATAGAAGTCATTTTTAATGATTTTCATCTTCAGATTGGATGATTTATATGCTTGGATATACACCTGTTTAGGAAAAAAGAGGAACAACCCTTCGTATTAATTATATAACACATTGTTAATTATATAATTATTGACATTTAATCTCATGGATTTTCAAACTTGTGCCCTCAGTACAATTATTGTATCTATCTCTATGCTTCTGGCTAATGGCATTGTTTTTTTTCTTTTTAAATATCTCTCATGTTGCATGAAATTTGGCTTCCCATTCCCATATCAATGCATAGAACAAAATAAGCCTCATAGAAGGCTGTAACTGAGTTTATTGCTTTCTTTTAATCTCTAGGAATGGGGCCCTATTGAAAAAGCTTCATTCCACTAATTCTGTCTGCACACCCACCATCCCTATTACCTGTGCATAGTGTCCACTACAGATGGATCCTCTCCAGTCTGGAACATCGATGCACTCTCGATGCTTAATGAGCCAGTTGTCCTCCTTAATAAGGTACGATCCAGGATATTCTGACACAGAGCCATCTACATCATGGAAAACTGATGTTTTATCACCATCCATGTCCAACCCATTGAACCAAGGTCCAGGTTCTCCAAAGAAAACTCTAGAGGAAATCTACATAGAAGAAGACAGACATGTTGCTGTGTCAATGCTTGGATCTCTTTGAAGAGGAACACAACTTGTTCTCCACATGATGATCTCTGAATATATTTGTTCATGGCTCTTCTCTGAACCATGGAATATATTGTTTATCATTTTTTTATTTAGACAGACGTTTTAACATAAATCAGTTTAATATATTTGATAATATGCCATCCAGTTGATTTCAGTTGTTAGCAACCATATAGACAGACCTTCAGGATGATACATTCCTCAGCTGTAACTTTCAAGTCTTCAGCCTGATCATTTGTACTTTAAATGATAAATCTAGATCCATTTGCTCAATTTGTTTATTTTCTTGGCTATTTGTTTGTATTCTCAGGAGATTTCACCAACAGCAAAGTTTAAAGTGTCAGTACTCTTTCTATGCAAAAGTTAAATCTGTACAAACCTGCAAATGTTAAATCCCTAAAAGGGGCTTATGGCAATATCCTAAAAAACGGCAACAACAAAAACACTCCAAACCTTATGTAGCCAAAACCAATTTGTAGATCTTTATTTGAAGCCAAATCCACATTCAGTTCAGCACCAATTGCAAGTATGCAGGAGGAAATTCTGTCATTGGGGCAGAATTTCCTCTGCAAATATTGTTGGAACTATACTATGCCTCCAACATTTCTTTTTGGCACAGTCCTTCGATTCATCACTCTACACTGAAGACAGACTCACCGGGACATCTTCAAAGAACAAATTTGTGACGTTGTTGTTGGGGCAACTTTGCCAGGCATTGTTGAGGCGGAAGGCCAGGGCACTGGTATGTCGACCGTCTAGTGCAGCAAATTTCCGGAAGGTGCAGTTCTGCACATTAATTGGTCCATCATAGAACTGAATGCCTCTGATTGGGAAATTCCTGAAACATATTTGTAACAGATGTGCATAAGAATCGGTTCCAAGGAATTATCAGAAAGCACAAGTGCACTATCAAAAAACAATATGGTACAGTGGTTAAAGGACCAGGATAACTACGTACAAGTCTACCTTTAGTGATGGAAGCTCACTGTTGACTTTGGACCAGTCATTATCTGTGTCAAACTCCCAGGATTGTTACAGGAAAAAATAGAAGATTGGAACATGTATGCTGTCTTGAGTTCCAGGAGAAAAACCAGATATACATCTAACAAGTCAATAGGGAATGATACATAAAGTCTGCATGCTACTTGACCATTTTCAAACTTGGGTAAAGAAATTAGCTTCTACAGTCTCTCAGATGTGTACATACATATATGAGTGAGAAAGTTTGTGATTTTTATTAACACATCTCAGGTTTTCTAAGCTATATCCAAGCTGTGAATGACCCTATGGGCCTCTGTGTTGAATATTTTATATTTTAACTATAGGGGATTATTTTGGTCTGTGACTGTCCATACATGCAATCATTCATCAACTAAGTGTGCTGATCCTTTAAGAAGTAATCTCAAGCATTCATTCATTCATTCATTTACAGTGGGAAACAAGGAAGTAAAAAGGCAATTGTTTGTCAGAGATGCTTTTAAATTAGACAGATGTTCCAGAACAGAGAAAGCATGTGGCTGGAATCACAATCCAAGCATAGAATGAGGGGATTAGAGAGGATAAAGCTATCAATGACTAGTGCTCATCAGGTCTAAGCATTACTTCCAGAACTGAGAGATAATTTGCTCTTGTGATCTATGTGTACATTTCTTCTAGAGGTATAGAAGCAAGCTACCACAGGATCAGGAATTTAGACAGCATAATCCCCTTGGTAGGGTCCAGTTTGTGATACAATGATTCTTAAGAGCCAATTACACTTACTATACTAATGGGAATTCATGTTACAATAGCAGTGAGAGGCATTTTTGCATCCTACTGTATGTTGTCCACAGTCACATCACAGTGGATTAAGTCTCAGTCCAGATGTACAAAAGGTAATATAATTTAAAATGCAACATACAAAAGCTGTCTACTCTTATTAGGAGGAAAGGCCATTTTCAAGCCCTTCTTTTCAAGGGAGCTATTTCAGTAGTTTCAAAGGCCACAGGCAGCAGACAGAGCCCTGACTCTTCGGCTCAGCCCTTAGAAAGACAACAAACTGAGGACAAATTGAAAACTACAATGTGTTTAGAAGGAGCTGTTGTGCCAAAGACTAGTTTATTTAGGTCTTTGAGAAGTTGAACTTCAGTTTGGACTGATGCATTGAAATGGGGATCTCAAATCTGCTATCAGCAGCTACTCATTGTAGAAGATCAGAACAAAATCTAAGATGAGCCTTTTTTCATTTATGGTCTATTCAATAACAAGTTTAGAAAAAAAAAGTTTAGAAAAAAAATTAAATTCTATACTGGCTTGGACACCTGGACGAAACAGGAAAATTTCCAGAGAGAAACTCACTGTCCAATGGGCAAAGTTCGTCCACTGTGGTCTAACCCTCCAGGTCCCCAGACATTGTTGTCCAGCATTTCGGTTCCTGTATTTCCACTTTCGCCAACAAAGAGGCTGTTTTTAATTTCTTGCTTTGATCCATCATCATGTGGGAAGGTGCCTCCACTAGGAGAAATCAAAATGGCTGGTCAGTATGACTTCTTGGGCCAACTCTTGCTTTTCTGTAACCGTGAGACGCAAAAAACCCTGGACCTAAAACAGGAACCTGGAATGCTTACCTAGCCAGAGTGAGGCCAATGCCATTATCAGCAAACCTGCAAGGAAGAGACACCATTCTGGATTAGTCTGGAGAACTGGATTCCAGTTTGTGCCACAACTTTATTAATTAGGCCGTTTAACTTGTTTGATCCTCCATAACATTCTTCCATTGTTGCAGTGGAAAAAAATCATGATTTCATTGACTAAACAAGCTTCCTTGAATATTCTGATATGTGAGGAAAAACTCATTATACAGAGGGTTTATAATCGGAACTTCGGCATTATCCAGGATTCCTGTTGCCAGATTACAAAGTATCAAGGGCATAAATAAGATCACTATTTCTTTTACTGAACATTTCAACCAGAATTAAACATCAAATGAGCCATAGGGATGCTGCAAACACTATAGATCTCAGCATTATTTTAACAACCCATGATCTTGCAATGCAACCCCCACCAAATAATTTTGACAAAATCTTTCTGTTAGACCTTCATAACCAGTTCTTTCTTTTCTTGCAAAATTGTGGCTCCAATCCTCAAATCAGTTATTCTGAAGTCCTCTCATAAATTGAATGATAATAAGAGAGCATCCCTTTGAGCATGAGGGACATTAAAATTTCCTTCAAATCAAGATTGACTCCTGGTGACTTCCAGGAAGCTCTATCTCTCTTGGGAAAAATGGGAAATTCTTGCTACAACCTTCTTCTGGGATGCATGTCTTACTTCCCAATCCAATCAGCATGTCCTTCCTTCCTTCCTTCCTTCCTTCCTTCCTTCCTTCCTTCCTTCCTTCCTTCCTTCCTTCCTTCCTTTTTCTTCCTTCCTTCCTTTTGAGGGAGGGTGCTTTCAAGTCACCCTTGACTCCTGGGAACTGCCTAGTCAAGATAATTTTCTTGATCAGATTTCAGAATCTGAAACCTCTTCCTAGAGCTGAACGAGAGTGACTGGTCCAAAGTCACTCAACTGGCTTTGTTCCTAAGACACCAGAACTCACCATCTCCCAGGTTCTAGCCTAATGATTTAACCATTACATCAAACTGGCACTTTCCAATCTAATCTACAGTAATTGCAGGATTTCCCAGTGCCTCCATTTAAGAGACACTGTCCAAGTCCAATCTGGCTTATATATTTAGATCAGAAAGTGGGTCTAAATTGGATTTCAGGAAAGAAAAAAACTTGTGGCATAAAGAGATGGGGAAACCCCTAAAATGATTACATCAGATTAAAATTATTAAATTAAAAGAACAAGGAGGTTATCTCCCTGCTTTGATGCTAATTACCCTTGCTTTCCCAAGCTGATGCACTGAAAAATGCTGTGAATTGCAATCCACTCTAGCATATGTAGTGTTGCTTTGGAACAGTGACAAATATTAAAACAGCTCGATCCCTACAGCTATAAAAATACTTAAGTTATGAAACCTGGAAACTTATTTGAATTTGGCCTGCATCAACTCTGCCAAATAAGCTGGAAAAAAAACTTCTGGGGTTTGGGGAAAAAAAGGCTGAGATATTCAAACTGGTTGTTAATATTCAGTTACAAGGGCAGTTTGGGTGAAGGGAAGTCAGAAGGTTAAAAGAAACAAACTTATATACAATCCTGCCTATGCTGGTGGGCATTCACCACCCTGTAGCAGATTCATATCTATTAAATCTATCTATATCCCACTAAAACTCTCATTGTTATGACTTTTAACTGGGCAAAACTGTGCATCATAGGGCAAGAATTTTGAACCAATGTATTTCAGATGGGCTAACGTACAGAATGTGTCCAAAATCCAGGACCCATGACTCCCAGGGAAAGAAATGTGAGAAGGTTGTGGCTGCTTCTGGCTGCTACTGCTGTCACGTGATCTTCATCTTCAACATTCCACAACAGTTTTCCAGCCAGTCTTGCAACCCTTTGCCCTCTCCCCCATCCAGCAGCAGCCACTTAATTGCATGATGGGCAGGGAAGGCTAGGGAGCATTCCAATGATCCTTGGCAAATTCCCACAAGGAAACTCAATGGGGAAACTGACTGAAAGTCAGAAATCCCTCCTGCTCCCAGTGCTTTTTTGCCCGCCCTTAGTCATTCTGTTTCTCTTTTTAGGTAAGGAAATGTCTCTGAAATGATGACCCATCAGAGCATGGATTGCCTACTAGCATCTGAAATTAACAATGCAGCATCATCTTGTACTGTGGTTTGAAGCTACAATAATTAAAGTCCTTGTTCTAAGGAAACTATTAGTCTAAAGGTTGACAGAAAAGAGAATCTGCCCTTTGTGACTTAAGGCATGAAAAAGAGGCAAAACTTAGGACTCTATTTTAATGTTAACTTTGTTTCACCCATTTAAACTGGTTTTAAGAGGATTTATGTCTATAAGTTATTGTGGGCTATGTATGGAGCTACCAAGACAGCCAGCCTGGAATCGTGGTTAAGATGCTGAACTAGAAACCAGGAGACCCCGAGTTCTAACCCTTTCTTAGGCATGAAAGCCAATCGGATGACCAATCTCTCTCTCTCAGCTCAACCCATCTCACGGTGTTGTGGTTGTGGGGAAAATAGGGCACAGGAGCATTTGGTGGACTATTTTGTACACTTTGGACAAAAGAAAGGTAGGAGGTCAATCTAACAATGAATAAAATATTCAAAGCTGCTTGGGGAAGGAATCCAACTCAGAGGCCACAATGTGAAGCTAATCCCTGGCAACAAGCAAGCACATCTACAGAAGATGGGAAAAACTTCCACAGGAGCCCACGGAAAGTTACTGGCAGAAGCAACTGCCAAGGCTGAGTAAGATGGACAAACAGTTAGGCCTATTTTAAGGCAACAAGTTAGTTCTTGTAATGTAGCAGCATTACCAGATTCCCAGAATCTTGTTTATTATAAGAACTATACTGAGAAATACGGGTCAACCTGTAGAGGTATTTTTAGTGCCAAATCTCTTTGGAAGAAAGGAAAGGAGGGACTGCGATAAAATACTGTGAGAGAACGCCCTTGAAAGAACACATAACAGTCTTTTAAAGTATCGGCATCAAGTGCTCTCGATGCATTTCTTTTTCAGCAGATCTTGTTAAAACTAACTTTGGATTCCTGTAGATTGTTGGACAATTCCAGGTAACCACCAGAAATGCTGCCGAGCAATTTTCATGTTAATCCCTGCCTATCCGAGATAATGCTTGGCTACGTGTCGATTAGAAGCAGGCCTGTGTGAAGAAGAGGAAGAGGAAGGAATAAAAACTTGTGCCGTTCTCAGAAACAAGGTGTTGCTTTCTTTCAAACTCAAAAAGGCTGCCCTGAGACGAGAAGAAGGAGATATGCAGGCTTGGTTCTCGAGACACAAGCAGACGGTAGCTCAGCTCCAGAACGACAGTCACGTGTTCTGCAGAGTTGCATTGCCAAGCTCAGATGTCTGCAACGAGATCCAATCCAGGTGTGTAGGACTCCGCAGCCAGCGGCGCTGAAGTTGGATGTTCCGACAACTGCAGACCTGGCACTTTTGGAAGATATCAGGTTGGGAAAGGCTCAGCGATCAGTTTGCCACAGGAACCACAGGCACCCCGCAGAGGTGTTTGGAAATGGATGGGATCAGCACAGGCATTGTTTGTTGCACAGGAGGGCCATTTCCTATGTCAAATAAGCACAGAGTAGCTGCTTGCACTTAAGGGTGTAGCATGCCAGGAGCAATCTGGAAATCTGGGGTGATTCCAGGTCAAGTGGGATCTCACCAGGGCAGCAATCTTGCAGGTCAGCTTTGAGTGGGGCTCAGTTAAAACTCTGCAGCGTGAACATTTTGGTTGAAAGTGTTCATGATGCTAAAAATTAAGCAGAAGATGATTATTTCCTCTTCACGTATCTGATAATGTCTCCATTTCGCTACGATTAAAGCTGAAATTTTCTGGCAACGGTGGGAAGTCCCCTGTGGTTGCACCCAAGGTTTCAAGAGTTGGCAAGGCACATTGAATTGTGGGATTCTGCACAAGAACTCGTATCCGCAAAGGCAATAAAGCATCTCTTCTCCCAAACATTAAAGAATGGAAATATGGAGTAAGCGATTTCAGGGTTGTCTTCAGACGGGTCAAAAAAATCAAGATGGCCAACCACAACCAGGAAACTGACCCCCCCTTCATGCAAGTAAACAAGGGTGGTTTTTCAATCGCATGGTTGTGGCCAGCATCTTGACTCCCCTGTTGGATTGGTTAAAGGAGGAGAGCTGGAGAATTAAAAAATGCAATGAGCTCCCAGTTCCCTCTTTTCTTCCCCGGCATCAAAGTCAGATAATGGACAAATAGCCTCTTCAGGACATCAGCATCTGATGGGCATCTGATATCGTTGGACCCTACTCAGAACCTTGTTTATTGGGGTTGGCTATAAAAATGGTAAATAATTTTTTTAAAATAAACCCATGACTGGATAACCAGCATTCCCAGAGAGCAAACCAAGGAAATTGTCTTCCATTCTATGAGACTTCAGCACTGACCATTGCCAAGTGACACTGTCTTACGTCTACTTTCCTGGCACTGGAATTCTTGACAATCACTTGTGACCACACAAAATAAAGGTACTAGACCAGCTGCTTCGATTTTATTTTGTGTTCAGGGAAGAAAGGTTCGTTTAAAACACCCCTTTCGCTGCAGCATATTGTAAAAGGGCGCTGCACGCAGATGTGCCTAACAAAACACACACCACGTCCTCACGCAGGCTTCAGCAGGCAAGTTGCAGTTTGTGTTTGCAAAGACGAGGGCCCCGCTCCCTTGCTAGTTTTTATTTTTATCTAAATCTCAGCCATTTGAAAGACACTGGGGGGGAAAAGACTTCGCCATAACCTGGCTTCTTCAAAGGTGGAACTGAATGGAGGTAACACTCACTGGCAGTCGTCCAACCACACGTCTCCTCCTCTCAGCCAGGCTCCGTGGTCCTGGTTCTTGTAAGCGATAAAGCGCTGAATTAGAGCTGGCTCTCTGGGCTTCAAAGGATCAGCATCCTTGTGTGGGCTATACCTGGAATTGCAAGAGGCAGAGAGGGAGGTTTCTCTGAGGAATCGCTTGAAGTAGGCTGCTTTGAGATCATCCCCATCCATCCAAGTTCCCGCTTGAAAGTCAAGCTTCTAGTCCTCATTAGAGAAACATGACAAAACCCTCTGCTGCTGTACACAATTAGAGACGTGACCCTGGAAAAGGAATGAGGCAGGAGGTAGCAAAATATAATTTAAGCCCAGGACTAGAAGGGAATGTGAGAACTGCACACTGGCTCTGTTTAACTTTCTTTGGTATAAGAGGGAGGGAAAATGCCATCGGGCTTTTGTCATTCTGTTATTGCAACCTGTTACGTCAGCAAAGTACAGGTGAATTGCAGTAAATCTTGTGGAATCAGTTTCCTGGCTTGGTCTACTTCGAAGAGCAGACAGTCATGGACTGTAGACTTGGAAAGCTGCGATTCTCAATGCCAAATGACTCCACTGTGTGCCATATTTGGTGCAGCTCCTGGGAGGTGTCATTCAGAAACCCTTAAAAGACTACCCGTTTCCAACCCCCAAATAGCATCTGATGGGTTCCCCATTGCCTTCTAAACTAACTTCATGGTTGCCATCTCAGCGGCATAGCACACACATGAATCTCACAAAGAGTGGAGAAGCCCACACACAGACGGGGAACTCTCTTGTAACTTTGTGAGAAAAGTTCCTTTTCTGGT
Organism: Acrochordus granulatus; assembly: GCA_032468055.1. Taxonomy (NCBI): domain Eukaryota; kingdom Metazoa; phylum Chordata; class Lepidosauria; order Squamata; family Acrochordidae; genus Acrochordus; species Acrochordus granulatus. The sequence continues at coordinate 104,665 of JANHZU010002561.1, read as the reverse complement.
TCACTGCTACCTTTCCCATGAAGAAGCCTGAGACTAGTTTTGTATGAGCTCCTAGTTGGAGTCATTTCTTCCAATTGAGCCATAACAGGGTGATTCCAGCAATCCAATTGACAGTTTTAAGAGATTATTTTAATATTAGGGATCTCCAAACTCCAAGGCAACAAAGCTACAAGTAGATTGTGATGACTGTTCAGTGTCAGCAAAGCAATCTAAATTCTATACTCTCCCCAAATAAATCCTTAACAACAAACAGCATTATAGAGATAGGAACATTTTGCCCTCTCTATTTTACCTTGATGGGAGAATGAGGAGATATATTAGGAGCTCTGCTCGTAGAAAAGCCTTGCTCTTGACCTTATAAAATGCCTCATGACCCCTCCCTTCTTGGAAAAAAACAAGAATCTCCAGTTCCAGGTATTTGATCAAGTATCGTCAACATATTTCCTGTACAGGCTTTGGGAGCATTAGGATTAAAAATGTGTTCCTTTCTGCGTAAATGAAAAGGCATTCAAGAAGTTGAGTGGCACTTCTTTCCAACGGTGGATTATTTTTTTTCTGACCCACACTTGAGTCCATGTAAACTTAGAAGATAAATCATCTGAGAACGAATGCAGTTACACCTTAAAAGAAGGAGGAAGTATAACAAATGGGATTTGCTCTCTGCACAACAAACACCCTGGGAAGAGTAATGGGTTCAAAACCAAAAGGGGGGGCATAGGATTTACTGACAGCCTGTATGTTAAGGATCAGAAGATGTATGATAAGAAATAGTAAATCAGTGTTCTTGAAGATGATGAGAAATGTACAGGGGATGATAATGTAAGAGAGGACAATACTTTCCCATTGTTGGAACAGAAAAGGTGTTCCCAGATAAAGAAGTTTCGTGGCTTGGCAGGTCAGGTTTCCCCTTACCAGACTCAGAAATCAGCCCAAATTCATGCAAAATGTCCCATGGATATGAACAGCAACTGTTAATTCCTTCTTGGCCAAATCAAAGCCAGGAAGACAGTTTACCTTCCAGAAATCAAAGTCAGGATTGGTCTTTTGTCTTTGGCTGATGCTGGCGTTGTTTTAACTCCATTATCAATTATCATTCCAGCCTGGGGAGAAGAAGGAAAGGCACTTGGTGAGCAATGACAAATTCCTGGAGGGTAGGGAAAAATACATCTTTTACAGAGATCTACCACATCGACCCCAGCAAATAATTCGACCCCTTATCTATACAAAATGGATTTTTACTCCCTTTTATTTTCATAATTTGATTAAGCTCACCATAACTTTTATTTTTAATGGCTGAAAAAAAGATTCAGAGCCATCAGTGCATTTGGTATGAAGCTGAATTTGGACCAAAGTTTACATTATCATTCACTAATTAATCAGTTATCTTGCCCACCAGGAGGCACCAGGTGTGAGGCCCATAGAAGAACATCTGGCTACCCACATCTGAGAAGTCTCAGTAAGGATGAAACTGATCACCTTGTGCATGTTGGTGGTCAGTATAAATGAATAACACTACACAAAGGTATCTCCGGGGCACATACGACAATACTACACAATGTTGCCAAGTTTTGTGCAATAGCACTCAAAATTCACCCAGTGATGACCTGTGCTACAAATCAGATTTAATGATCATCTCTTTTGCCACATTGAAGTGCTTTGTAAATTGATACAGCTTTACATGTACAAGATTCTATGTTCTCCTATACCCATCTAATCCCTTCTTTTAGATTCTTGCTTTTAATATATATTTTAGTTTTTAATTCATATTTCTTTAGTATCTTACAGCTTTCCATAATTTTTTTAGATTTAGATGTTTATTTTTATTTGATGTATCCTTTATGGCTTTTTAAGGACTCTGCCCTACTTTCTTTGGGGAACTCTATGACCGTGTTAAAGCTTTGATTTTATGCAGGATATATACTGTGTCCAAAATAGAGTAAGTCTCTCCTTCCCAAGAGGTGAGAGGAGAATTAATATTATGTCATATTATCATGTTAAGCCCTATTATACGTGGGAATATGGCAAAACTTAGTATCTGTCACTCTGGTCTGAGGGTTTTAAAGGAAGGCGGACTGTATTCGAATAGCTCATATACTCGTCTAGAGCCTTGGATTATCACATCTGGGAATGGAGGGGTGGGCTTTTTCACAGGCATACCGTGCGAATTGAGCAAAGGCTGCAGACAAGGAAAAAAATAACCCAATGCAAAGATCAACTGGGGATCTTGAAAAGGGGACGGAGGAGAGAAAACCTGTTTATCTCTCTCTCCATTTGGAGCGCAAAGCTTACAAAACGGAATTTGCAGATTTTTTTTTAAGATAGGAGGAAAGTTTGCCATTGATATTACTGGAGTAGGAACAGTCACCCAATAACAACTTTCTACTTCAGAAGACTGAAGCCGCACGAAGTTCAGTTTTTGCTTGTTTTCACAGCAGGCGGACTTACTCGGTAGTTGGAATGGGCCCGATTGTTATAAAACGAGCCCATTGGAATGTGCTCCGAATAGCCAGGCGGGTACATTCCGACAGAAAGCCCTGTTGGTACGTGATGTAAAACAAACCAAAACCCTGTTTCCTGCAAAGGAAAACAACATTTTCAGACTACAGCAGAATTGAGTTACATGAGATTAAAAACAAGGAAAATGTAATTATTTCTAGATGGACAACAAACATATGGGACAGCCAGAATGAAGTAGTGGTTAAATATTAGACAAGGAGTGAGACCAGCCCTGTTCTAGTCCCCCCTTTAGCATGGAAACCGGGTAGCAAAGGAGGGCAGCAGATCATTGGACCAAAGCAGAGCACACTAACTATTTAACGTTTTAGGCATCTGCATCAAAAATTAGAGTGAAAAATTGCAAAAACAAAAAATGTACTTCGGCATTTTACTTTTTCCAGCCTCAGAAATGCTGTTTTTTCAACTCCCCTTAGGAGGCAAAAGTCATCAGCATGTAATTGATTAAGGTCATGCAAATGGCTGGAGGGTACTAATCAACTACTTTAGATCATAGAGCCAAGCTTGTTAACCTGCGGTTAGCAGTGAATTAGGGAAGTGCTGTGCTGCAGAAAGAAGCTGCTCAGGAAGTGACATTCCAAAAGCCAAACAATATTTGATTTTAAGGTGGAGGACATAAGGCCAAAAAGACAATAAGGAGGAGTTGGAGCTAAAGCTGGTTGACTTTGAGCTTAACTCAGTTTATAGTGGCTAAAATGCTGGATTAGGAATAAGGAGAGCCAAGTTCTAGTCTTCTCTTTGGCACAAAAGCTCATGGGACATCACCACTAGGCCATAGAACAAGCTCAGTGAAATATAAAACTCCTTGTGGCATCCTACTCTAACAGCTTCATTATGAACTGCAATGAGTACAAGCAAAACAAGCAAGAAGGACAAATGCTAAGAACAATAGTCGGTAAGAGTAGCACAGTGTAGTACAGCATTCCCTAACTTGGTATCCTTTGCTAATTCTTAAACTATGTTGGCTAGAAACGAACTAGAAACAGATCTGGAAAGTATTGGTGGTGGACCCAGCTGAGAAAAAATATGCCAAGTTGACTGTGCAGTGTTTCACTGTCTCTTTGCATAACCAACTTTACAGGTTTGTTGTGAGTCTAGAAGAATGGATGAAGGTGACCATGAATTCCTCATAGAAACCAAATAATCAGCACAGGAGAAATAATACAACCAAATTAACTTTTACATTAAGTGCTACATTAGGACCATTCACATGGAAGTCCCTCCAGCACCTCCTATCATTATGACAGTCTCTTCCTGGCTGATATAAACAATGGCCAAAAACCTGCTTAAGAATTTTTTTAAAGTTTTGTAATGCCAATGAACTGGGATGCGATGGCACAAATAGTTAAGATGTAAGACTTGTTGGCTGGAAGGTCAGCAGCTCACGTTCGAGACCCAAAAAAAGCCTTGCTAATGTATGTCTCAGGTCTCCAAGGCAATCAACTCTATAGAAAGGCTAAAACTACTTTTATTGAGATTGGTCATACCAGTGTATCTCAAACTTAGGGTCTTGAAGACCCTATAGTATGGTATGGACAACAACACCCAGAATTCCTTAGTCAGCATATTGGTCAGGGGATTTTGGAAACTGAAGCCCACACATTTTCAAGCCATCCATGTTGAGAGACACTGGGCTGTAGTAACAGAATTTTGCAAGTCTGATTGAGTTGTACCTCCCTGCCTTTTCCTACCCCAGTAAATTAGAGAAAAATCCATCTGAGCCACATTTAAATGTTATCTTGCTGCTCTGGAGCAAAAAAAATGCTTTGTCCCATTTTGCCTAGGTAATAGTTTCCATCAAGGTCATCTTTCCTACTCTTACCCATGCTATAAGTAATAATTAAAGCTTCCTAGGAGAACAAAGCCCACACTCCTGCGTGATATACCGTTCTGCACCATACCATCATTCAAATGCACACTTGAGTCATGCTGCAAGATAGATAGAGCAGAAGCAGAGCGTGCTAATTAGTCCAGAAGTTCTGTCTAATGCATCCCCATCAATCTGAAATTTTATAACACTTCCTTTATTGACTGCACATTTACCGAATAACATTGTTACGCATTATGTTACTGGGTGTTTTTTATTACGACAAGTACACTGAGAGCTGCTGTGCCAGAGACAATTCCTTGCAATATGTTTGGCCAATAAGAATATCTGTATCTGTAAGTCAGCGCTTTGGACTTTCAGTTGGAAAATGGGCTCAAAAGATTGATTTGCAAAGAAACATCTTTGTGGAATGATTTTCAGGAAATACATCGGAATTCTTCCATTCCCGAAAAATAATACTTTTTAAATGTGTTTAGACTGCGATCAGTTTTAATTTAAGAATGGACTGGTCTCTCGCAGTTACTTAGGAAACAAGAGGGTTATTTTACACAAATGTTTCGCAGACTGGTTGACGGGTTTTGTTCCCAACCCACGTTGGATTAAGGAATCCTGCTGAGTGTGCCCAAATGGCAAAGCCATTCTTGTTCCTATCAGAAAAATTCTGCCCTGAGGATGAAACTCGTCTTACTTACTTCAGATCCTGCAGCTGCGCAGTTTATGAGGTTGTTGTGCGGGTTTGCCAGCCAGAAAGCGGAGACGGCGCTGTTGGACAAGAAAACCAAGCGTAAGAAAGTAAAACCCTGACATTTTCCCAGGGCCAGGCCTGCAGAAGAGATGGATTTTCACGGATTACAGCCAAGCTGGGCCGAATAACTTTGGCAACTTTAAACTGGATGGACATCAAAACACAGGTTTTGGGGGCTGCTGGAATTCCAGGACAAATTTTGGGTGATGTTACGAGAAAGCTACGAAGCTACGAAAATCATTTCTGTTTTATGAGTGCGTCTTTATGAATGTGTCGGTCAGTGGGCTCAAGGGGCAATGCAACTGTCTCTCCTGACTTTTACCATCTCTGGAATTTCAAGATTCTTGAAATTATCGCCCGATTCCTCCTCTTCCACACCACTGATCATTTCTCTCTGTCAGACAGCTTGTTTTTATTCTCCAGGAGCAGAACTGTTTTGCAGAACGTTGCCCCGCTACTCGACATGTTGCACTGCTCCTTTGCGCGGGATTTCGAGATTGATTTTTATTGGTTTGTATTTGGTACGGTAAATAATGTAACGTGTATCACTTTTTGGCCAACCTTCTTTTGGGGGCACATTTTATTTATTTATTTAATGTATAGGCTGCCCAACTCCATTGCAAATAATGCGTTATTTTGACCCAAATCTCTCTTTCCCCCTCTTTCCTTGCATTAAACATCAAGTTGCTAGTCTTTGAGATTGACCATCTTTTGTGTAGTAGCTCAGGTCTGCTCCTGTTTCATGCCTTCTGTTTCGAAATCAGTAGCAGAAGGGCAAAGAGCAGAGCTGAAAGGAGAATATGCCAGGGCCGTCTGCATTATTAAAGTAACAACAGAACTGGGGAAGCCAAAATTTCTATTGGCATTTCCTATGGAAAAAGAACCAGGATAAGTAGAAGGGTTATTTTCCTTGATACAGGCAGGTTATGCATTTAGGAACTTTATATTATATGCATGGAATTTTATCCAGTTCAATCAATGGCCAGAAGTGATGCACGTACAATATCTCCTTTAAAAAGGGAATGGAAAACGTGGAATGGAAAGCTAAATCTTTGTCTAAAATAATTCTGTTCCTTTTGTTTTCCAGTCATTCTTCATAAAAAAGATGAAATAAGCGTGCACTTCTATTCTCCCCTTGAGAGCAAAAGAGCTGAAATGTTTCCGAGTCGGTCTGGCGTTCTCCATGGAAAATGCCTTTTCGGAAGCAAACGTTCAGGTGGCTAGTTCATGAAACTACGACAGCAATCATTTAATTTGCTTACACATCCTTCGTGTACGCCGAACGAGTCACGCAAAATTCTCTAAGCCATAGATGATTTAAAAATGATTTCCCTACTCACTTGCAATCCTGCCTAGGCTTTGGGACGTATCCTGGATAAGCCTCTTCAGTAATGGTCTTGCACATCCTGGTGTCCCGATCGGACGGTAGTAAGGTGCCTGGTTTCACCACGAGTCCAAGGCAATGATCAAACGTATTGCGCACTTCAGGCCCATCTTCGGTGAAGAAGCAATGGCCCAGCGAGTCGTACCCAACTACATCCTTGATCTGGGTGGACAAAACAGCAACAGCAAGAAGATGGGTGAACGTGAGCTCAGTCTCCTTGGATGCTCCCAATACCTCTCAGTAACAGTGCTGAATATGAAGTGCAGCGCTTCAGGAAGGCTCAGCTTCAAATAACCCACCAGACAAAACAAGGAAGGGTTTTCTTATAATAACAACTCCAAAAACAACGGAAAAGAGACAGAGTACCAAGACACCTGATTCGGAACTTTAACTTGGAGGGTATGCGGCAGTGGGAGAACTAGCAATATGCAGTATACGTAGAATAAAAAATTAAGTAAAGTGCAGCAAGAATGGTTCCTCCATATCACACAGCAAGGCAAATACAAACATTTTAAGTGTGGTTTATAAGGTTCATAAATACTGTAAACTGCTCAGGGTTCAAAGAAGAAGTAGTCAGAAATCAAATGCTCTTTTATTTTTAGTAGGTTTCTTTTTCTCTTCTTATTTTTAGTATTAACAAACAAAAATGCAGTGGGGATTTGGCACTAAGCTTAATGATTCTTACTGTATGTGCGTGAAAACATACACACATTTTTCTTTGTCTATTTATTGTTATTATCTCTTCTAGAATCACGTTTTTGTTATAAATAAATAATGATTTAAAAACCTCGCAATGTGCAAGAGCTGGACAACCCTGCTGCAGTGAGGACGGCCACATTTCTAAAAAAAAGTAGCTTCCAGGAGCAGCTTCCTGCTGATGTAACTGAAGGGAAGACAGCCAGCATACTCATCCCTTGGAAGCTCTAGGAGATTCGTACGGTAGTTAAAACAAGTGCATAAATCTAGTGGAGGCTTAACACACCTGCTTGGCTTGTTCTTTTTAGATGGACACAGAAAACCCTGTCCAGTCTTTCAGTCTTTCTTGTCTCATTCCTGTAGAAAGCTTCGTATGGGATAAGCTTCTTGCTGTGCCATGCTTGTGCTGTGTTTTATAGTTAGATTATAGCTATAAAACAGGATTGGGATACTGGTTTTAATTCTCTTCTAACCCTCCCCGCTCCACTCTTTCAAGCATCATGTGCCTGAAAGAAAATATGGCTTTAAGTCAGAGGATGTATAAATGTGTGGATGCCAAAGGAATGGGATGGCCTTTTCTCCCATTAAAGCAAGAGTCATGAATTAAAAATGGAATTACCAGTACCAGATGCAATCATGGCTGCAGTTGGTCAGCATCGAAATGCATCTGGGATCTTCCTTTTAGAAAACTCTTTGCCAGGCTCCATTAAATTTTACACCCAGGGACAGCTTCTACTACGTATGTAGAGCACATCAATGTTTTCTGGCCGAACGTGCAGCCCTACAGCCATAAATATCAACATTGCTGCCCATAACTCAAAGCCAGGATGTTAAGACGGCGGATTTCACAAGGGTGCCCGCAGCCAAAGTCTTCGGGAAGGTAACGAGGGGAGCAGAATCGCAAGGCGTTTTACAACTTCAGCTACAAGCAGAGCAACATTTTACATCTTAACTGGTACAGGTGCCAGGCAGCCCAGACTGATTTACTTTCCTGACCTGGGTAGTTCAGTTATGTATGGTATTTTTCACACCAGATAAGCTGCCTGCCCTATTAGCCGTGTTTGCTGCCTCTGCAGGCAATCCATGTAGTTAAAGATGAGCCGAAAGACGTTCCTAAGACCTTCGTCAGACCAAAAGGCTGTTTCTTTAGTTGGTACAGCTCTGTTGTCACAACCATTATATTAGGAGGGTTGTGATTTGATGCTATAGCTCCAAGGTTTGGTCCCCAGTATCTGCAAGTATGGCTGAAAAAACTGGATATTGCTGCCAGTATTGTTCCGAGAGTCTTCGGATGTCGGCGGCGTACAAATTTAATAAATAAATTGTTAACAATGTTAGTCTAGATGAACTCATAAGTTGACCCAATACAAGGGAAATTCTTCTTTGAGAGCAGGCTTGTTTTCTCAGTGGAACAAAACAGTTGCAATTCTCGGCATACAGATATGCAATTCCTTGTGAGCTAATCTGAAAGTCAGCCCAGCTGGATTTGCCTAAGCTCACTCCCAATTCGATGTACTTCATCTTAAGGCTGGCTCATGTGTGTGACTCATATATAAGCCACCTGCAACATGTATTTATGTTATTTAAACAACTGATGGGCCCATCCACATTGCTGCAGTGACCTGGGACAGATGGCAAAGGCAAAACAACAACATCAGCAGTCTAAAATGATTAAAAACCACAGTAACAATGAATATACAGTACAGTGTATCGGTCCAAATAAAAATCTTCCAATTTACAAATGGCTGACAGCAAGCAACTAACCAACTAGGCTGACCTATCCAAGTGGTTTCAGTGCTTGAAGTTAAGTTTGCTTCTAAACTTGGAATACAACGTGGCTCTATTGTAGCAGATTTACCTGGTTTTGTGTGAAGCTTTGTTTGGAATATTTTAAACCATTCAGAAAAAAATGACAAAGAACAAGTGGTGGAGAAAGGAGCTTCAAGCTCGAGCTAAAAGAGTGGGGAATGGTCCCAACATGGCTTATATGAAAGTGTAGAATATGGTCATTATCCCTCCATCAAACTATTACCTGCACTTGATTCATCCTGCAAATGGCCTCTCTGAACCTAGCTTGGATTATCTCAATAAACTAAGCAGAATTCAGCCTAGCTTGTCCTTGGATGGGTAACTGTTGGGCAACTTTTAGGCTGCAGTGGGAATTCTTTAAAAAAAATCCTGGAAAAAGAGAATGTCAAACTACTCTAGCATTGCTACTGATACTGATGACCCATGGAACCAGCAGCGGTTGAGGTCATCTCGAGAGCATCTTTATCTTTTCCTCCTCTCTTAAGTGAATGCATAACAAGATCAAAGACAGAAAAACCTTCAGTTCGTCTCTCACTAATGCCATCCCACCTTTCAGCAGGAGAAGAACCACATCCCAGCACCTTACCAGCAAACCATTGGAGCCATGCACGGTGACACAACGAGAGAACGTGTGATGAATGGACATAGCTTTCACATAGGTAGGAGGCTGGTATCCCCCCTTCTCATCCACGTCGTGAGCCATGTGGAAGTGAACTGGGTAGTGTCCCAGCAGTTGCTGGCCCATAAACTTCAACTCTACACCTTCCATGTGGAAAGATTTAAATCCAAGCCCAATCTAGAGAACACAAAAGCCTGAATTAAATATGAAATGAAAATCCCTAAATTTGCATCTTTGGGAAGGTTAGAAACATACCACCACAACACATCGCAAAAGGGAACCAGCCCAAATTAAGCCATTTAAAATAGTTTTTATAAAGGGAAAATAAATTTTTAAAATTAAGATTTGTAGCTCTTCCTCGAAATCCACGGGGAAGCCATGGAAAGAATTGAGCTCCAGCGGCAGTAAAATCCAACTACAAGTTATTTGCGGGATTTCAAACAGCGAGATGGGTGGGATAATAAATTTAATAAATAAAAAAAAATAAAATTTAATGAAGTTTATATGGCCTCCTCCAGATGTGCTGGACTACAGTCCCATCTTCCCCAGCATGAGAATTTAGGATGGTGGGAGTTATTATCCAGAACTTTTAAAGGATTCCAAACTGGAAGAGGGTGATACTAACACTTGGTGTTATTTTTTTTTCATAAAACTTCACTGAATTTCAAAAGAACATGAAATACAAAAGAACAAAGAAAAAATTGGAAAGAGAGAAGAGCGGGAGAAGAGAACAGAGACAAAGCAAAATTGGGGGATGCAGACAAAAAGAGGAAAAAACTATAGAAGAGGGTCATTTCCATCTTACAGATACAAGCTCTGAACTAGAGTAGGCACGTCCCACCTTGGCAATTTTAAGATGTGTGGCCTTCACCTCCCCAAATTCCCCAGTATTTCTGCAGTCATAAACAGTTCCAATCATCAAATCCCAAAATTAAAATTTCATTTCTTCCCGTTTCAAGCAGAACGTCCAAAAGTGATTCCCAAGTACAAACAAAGCCAGGCAGAGTCTTTCCTTTAATCAAAGCATTCCTACCATGTTTACTCTATTACTGAGATAGAGAAGATCCCCCAACAAAGCAAGCAAGCAAAAAGAGCTGCAAGCCGTACCTTGATGTGGCCACCAAAAGTATCAAAATCGAAGAAGGAGCACAGATGGGCATTGTAGTTGTAACAGCTCTTCTCCATCTCGCCCATCACTAAAATATTTCGGGTTAGCATTCCGACTTCAGCTCTCATGTCAACTCCATCAATTACCTCTCCTGTGTGAAGGTAGGTGGCTTTCCCTGGGGGAGGGAATAACATCCAGGATGTTACAGAAGGGTCACGATTAATACAATGAGGGTTTCCGTGGAGAAGTCAATCAACGTGGCCAGGAATTTGACCCCAAAGGGTGGGAAGGGACCGGGTCTCTTGTGAAGGAGACAGGAAGAGCCAAGGACAAAGGAAGGGCAAAATCCTTTGTCCTTACCAAACTGAATCCGTTTTCCAAACATGCACCCACATCCACAACAACAAAAAACAACTGTTATGCCTAGATCATATTAATCATTTACTCGCATGCTAGTATCTATTAGAGTCTTACCGTAGTTTAGCACAGACAGAGTTTGATTCTGCCTCTATTTATGTATGAATGCAGTTATTTATTTTTTTATGTCCCATCTCCCTTTCCAAAGTCACTCTGGATGCTGTGTGTTTACACAATATATACAACTGTTCAATAATTCAGGGTTTTGTGGCTTTGCAGGTGGCTTGTTTAAAATTTTGATTTCTATCTGGAATATCCCACCTGTCCTATGTTCCTTTTCACTGCTGCTTACCCCAAAGAAGAATTGATCCTGCAACTATGAGTTAGATTCCCCAAGTCTCCTTTCTCTGTCTTTGCTTGGCAAAACTCCTACATTCAGGAGAAAATCTTAGCCCCCTGTCTATGTCGTGGGCTGGTATACATTTCTGGCATCTATCACGATCATTCAGGTGTTCTGAGCAGAAAAACAGGAAGAAGGAATATGACTGTCCACAGTCTGCATTGTGGTTCAGAGAAAAAGAAGGAATCAACTCCTTTAAGAAACTCTGGGGTAACACAAGTTTTTAAAAATTGTTACATTTTTAAATAGTGCCGGTAGTTCTCACTTAACAACCACTTGCTCAACAGTTTGAACTACAACAGTGCTGAATAAGTGGCACTTACAACCATTCCTTGGAGTTCTAGCCATCGCAGCACCCTTGGGATGTCTAGGTCACCTAGGTCACCATCTGGTCACCATTCACGCTTTCTTTGCTGTCTGTCAACAAGCCATGTCAGTGGGGAAACCCCCAGGAGGTCACAAATGGGTGACCTTGGAACGTCCCTGCTTGACCATCTGTGGAAGTTCACTCAACGATGGTAACCAGGAGTACCAGAATTGCCATCGCTACGTGGCGTGGTTTTAGTGATGTTGTGCTTTGTGACCGTGTGGCTTAGTGATGGCCATTCCGGTCCCAGTTGCCAGCATGAACAGAGGACTCCCTGGGTCTTGATTTCAGGAGGTCTCACTCGCACAGATCCGCACGGTTGTGCCCACACGCAAAAGATAGCGGAGCCGCACGCGTCGAATTAACGCATCCATGAAGCCGCGCACTGATAACAAAGCCCTGCGCTGTACACTGAAAGTTCAAAGATGTCTCCAGGAAGCTCTTCCCTTTGGACGATGCTCCCTTGCGCACCGTGCTGATCCAAGGAAGCGAAAGGCAAAGCATCCTTCCCTGCGCGCCTCCGCGACCAGGCCCCACGTGCCTTCTCAGGCCTGACCTGCACAGACCTGCCGAGAACGTTAAGCATCGGCAAGGACGCTGAGTGTGTGGCGAGCGGCTTCTTTATGCCTCATGCGCTGCATGTGTGTTGGCACACAGTGTTTCTGCTGATCGGGCGTGATCCCAGATAAGGCTGGTTTGTGGCAAGGCTGGATAGGCGTGTTTTTCTCCTTCAGAAACGGCGATGCCGTGTTTGTGAGCACATCCATCGACTTTAAAGGCTTTGCCTTGTTTGGTGGCGAACATACCCACAGCGAGAAGGGGTCTGTTTGGAGATCAACCAGAAAGGCGCACAGCGTCCTGCATTAAATAACCCAACCACATCCGTGAGCTGCTTTGGACGGCCTCAAGAAAGGGCTGGTGTGTTTGCGTTTCTCTGGATGGGCTGCTGGCCCTCCCTCTTGTCTCGAGTTTTCTTTTGGTTTCCTTATCCTGGAAGACCTTTTGTGTTTACTGTTCGAGCCTTCTGCGTAACATCCCACATCGTGTCACTCCTCAGATTAAATGTGGAAGAGAATAAATCATATGCAGCTGATTACATATCAAACAATAGTCAGGAACCGGCGTGGGGAGACATTTCATACTCTCTGCATCGCTCAAAGACTGGTATAGCCTGATATTTTTTTCTTAGAATAAGAGAAGGATTATTCAGGATGGGTTATTAAGTATTTTAAACAAAACTTTCTCAACTTAGATTCCCCATAGAGATAGTCCTTGACTTATGACCACAATTGGGACCGGGACTTCCCTTACCAAACAAGGTGGCTGTGAAGTTAGTCATGCCCAGTTTTATGATCTTTTTGCCCTGTTTGCTAAGCGAATCCCCAGTTGTTAAATGACTCACACGGCCATTAAGTGAATCCAGCTTCCCCCACTGACTTTGCTTGTCAGAAAGATAGCAAATGGAGATCCCACAACCCTGGGACACTGCAACGGTCATAATTTCATGCTGTTTTTTGCCTTTAATTTTGTAGGGCAAAAACTCTGCATTTTAAATGTGGTTTGTTTCATGTCCTCGGAAGAAGAAAGGGGCCCAGAAGTCACAGAACTGCAAGAAAGGTCTTACATGCATAATGCACGAGGAACCTGCGATGCAATGGCAAAACTCTTATCCCTTTAACACTGGGAAACATACATTAAAGACAGACCACGCTAGACAACGAGGCAAGAACATCTTATTCAGGAGAGCAGTAAATCAAGCTCCCATATCTGAGCCAGCTACCGATCCGAATGCAGAAGATCCCAAATTCACCTTGGCATGGCCAAGAAAAGGATTTGTGAAATACACCTGCAGACGTACCTAAACCGTGATGCAAAACACTACCAGATTTCACCAGAAATCTCGCAGACTTGTGAGCCAACTCTCCGAATTCCCAGATTCTGGGAGATGAAGTCTGCCCATCTGCAGGGTACTTACTTTAGGAAGGATGGCACTAGGCAGACCTTAGGGTGAGTATTAACAGATTTCCTTAAAGCCTTATTCTTGAGCAATGTAGAGTAATAGCTACGTCGATTTTAAAAAATGTATGCAAAGGCTTCTGTGTTCGGGGAACCTGGAAACATAAGACAGGGATGCACTGTTTCCCCTGGGCTGAAGGCCAAATGGACCCTTGGAGTGGTATTCCAATAACCATACTCTACGAAGTGGTGACTGAGACAAAGCAAAAGTCAAGGCTGACCTGGTTTGCATTTAATTTGTTAAAATGAAATATAGTTAAACTGAGAATTCTCCAGTCATATATTTGATCATTTTCTACTTCCATCACACGAAAAATAATGTTTAATAACTTTTCAAGATCTGGGGCAAGGGGGAAGGGCTATCACACAAATGTTTTTGTGAAATACATGTTGCTGTGGAACTTCGGGCTGGATCATAAATCAGCTTTATTTAAAAAAAAAACTCTTAAAATTTACCCTTCTGGAGACGTGCCATCCTGCCATGGAGTTTTCTGAACCACACATTCTCAGGAAGTGTCTCATAGTAATCAAAACACTTTAGGTGTTTATCTTGATAACAATCACTGCTCATGCTTCTTTACTTCCTACATACCCATTAGCATTCATTACATGATCATAATTTAACTTGGTTTCTGAATTAATCCATTGATCTAATCCTAAGACAACCAAATGAACTGGGTCCTCACATATAACCTGTACAAAACAATCACAACAAGCCACAAAACAATCTGACCAAATAAAGTATTTGGGGCAAATGAATCAGCTAAATCTGATCTACTTCAGTGTGTGGTGTGAACACAGCTATGGGTACATGAGCTTCATTCAGCTGTGAAGGACAAAAATTACCTTATTCCTTCTTAGAGAAAACACAGTAGACAAATGGTCCCGATAAACTTCTCATCTAAATCCATCTAACTTCAGACATTCCATACAACTTTCTACATTCTGTTAGGATTCCCATGGATTTCATACAAAACTCTGCAGAAATCTAGTGATAATCCATTTTGTGTAGCCCATTTCAATGTCAAAATGATCAATCAGGCCAGCCCCCTTCAAAAACCAGGCTGGTCTGATTGATCATTTTGACTCCCAACTTACTCATAATTTTATCTCTAACGTGAAAAGGGCACTGCATCATGGCTGCCCTCATATGTGATTCCCCCTCCCCCCAAGGTTTGGAAGCAGCCTCACTCCACCTCGTCGCAAATCTCAGGATAATGGGATTTTAGCTGCTGTTTGATCTCCAGTTCTCAGAGCCACCCTTCCTGCTTTCCCGCAGTCCTTTGTCTGCTTTTGCTCCGAGTCTCCAATTCAGGAAAGTCCGGATGTAAAGCATCAAAAGCACCGAATCCTTCTCAGAAGGTGGGAACATCTCAATTCTCCGCTCATCCATCTCAGGAAAACCAAATCTGATGCAGATTTTGGCGGCGTAGAAATATAATAAATAAACGTTGAAATATCTCAAATAAGGGAAGCATTTCCTTTCACCCGTTTGCCGAACGTAGGAATTGAAGGCTCCACAGGAGATGGACTTCTAAACAGCAACCATTCGAAAATGGGCTATGTAGAAAAGAAAATCATCCTACATTTTTGATGCCCGGCCAGTTCTCACTCAGTTTTATTTTCTTAAAGAGAACAAGCTTTTGAGCATCATTTTGCTGTAATATTCTTGCAACCAGAGCCAGCTTTTAGCACAGCAGTCACTGAACAAAAGGTTACTGAATGTTGTCGTGGGTCAGGGATGTAGGGGAAGGAGATTCGGGAAATCTGTCATTCATCAATAACATGCTTTGCCATTCTCCTCCCACGAGAAAACTCAGATGCTCGAGAAGGCTCCTGATATCTGCTCACGGTCACTCGTGCCCTGCTCACCTCCCAGCTGGACTACTTGAGGGTGTTCTACAAAGGCTGCCCTTGAAGAGTATCCAGAAACTTCAGCGGGTTCTGAATGCAACGATTCAGGCAAATATGCGTGCCCTAGGGTCACAGTACCTCTCTGCTTTGGGAGCTGCATTGTTGCCACTCTGCTTCCAGGTCCAATTTAAGACACCGGTTCTGATTTAAACCCTTCATAGCTTGAAGCTATTTGAAGGACCATCTCTTCCCAATTACATCTGCCCATCCCATCAGGTCCAGCAGAAGAGTTATGTTGTGGGTCTCTAATGGGGTAATTGACTATGTACTGGTCCACAGTAGAAGCCCCAGCCTTCCTGAAATCCCAAAGTGCTCTAGGCGGGTCTTTCAACTTCTGTAGGTGATGTACTCAAGTTGCACATTCCCACAACATGCTTAGCCGGTTTCTTGAATCAGTTCCTCCTCTGGGCCTGTATAATATTCTGAACCATAAACTAACTAGCACAACATGCTGATCTCCCGCAGAAGGAGATTGCTTGGGTTTAGAAAAGGGGGGAAAAAGTAACAGAAAGCTGGTATGTTACAAAGTCCAGGCCTTCTGCATCATTTTCTTTTCTAAAAGCACTTTGGAATCTAAACTTGCTCTGGAGACATTCTTGAGAAAAAAAAATAGCAGGTAGCTTCAACTCAGTGCTTTCATTGGAAGGAGGCCAAGAGGGGGAAAATAAGGCAACGATAAGCTGGATTGATAGATATCAACTCTGGGTGACTGGCAGCTGTTTGCTTTCTGATAATTGGATTTTTTAGCCATCTCCATGATGTCTGCTAGTTTTTTGTAGGCAGACAACCTCCCTCTCATGGCAGCTATTTTATGAGAAAGAACAAAACCTGTTCTCAAATGCCAAATGCCTGATCTGTTTTGATGGCTTTATTCAACTGCATCATTGATGTTAAATTGCCTTAATTTTAAAGAGTTAAGGGTAAATTTACAGGAAGGTGAAAATTGTGCCCTGATTTTTAATAACCAGTTTAATACTTTTTCCTTACTGACAAACAAAAGTGACTTGATTCCTCATTGATCCTGTCAGAGGCTGTTTATACCTTAAACTTAAATTGTTCCAAAATAGCTCCCCTCATTCAGCAAGTATTTTGTGCAGATGTTGATGAAGATTCCCAGTCATCCAGGAAGTTCTGTCTGGAAGTTGAGTCATGGCAACTGGACTTCTTCTCCTTTGGCTTGACACATTTTGCTGCTTATCCAAGTAGCTTCTTCGTCTGAGAAAAAGTTGGTTAGGAGACCCCATGTATGTCTTCCAGGGTGAAGAAGACTAAAGAAGCCACTTGAATAAGCAGCGAAACGTCTTGAACCAAAAGAAAAGAAGTCCAGTTGCCGTGAGTCAACCTCCAGACTATTCTGTGCAGAGAATATGAAAAAGTGTCTAAGGATGTTGGCAAAGGTATTTACTGCAGCCCAGCCATTTAGGAGAAAGCATTAGAAATCCAAGTAGTTTTTTTTTTATCCTAGACCACAGATCCATATGTAGATTTAGCTCTTTGGAGTCACCACTCCAAAGCAAATCAGTGGGAAGAGTGAAGCAGCAAATTCTTGGAGACAAGCAAAAGGTAGGAATTCTTGAAACATTTCCTATCTCTTCAGCTTTTTCAGATGCATCTGGAACTTAGGAAAGACATTCAACATTTGGCTTTCTTCTATGATCTCTGGCTAGCTTTGGGGTCACACTCATTTAGTGTGGTTTTTCCAATTATGTAAGTGTTGCTGGAGAAAGGAGAAGAAAAAAGAAAACAGGACCATAGAGACATTTTCCCTGCAGAGAGTTGCAGGGAAGATTTGCAGTCATCTTTAGTCATGAGACTATGATGCATTTGAAAACCAGAAAAATATTTTTCTTGGCGTAAGCTACCTACTTTCCTTTGACCCTGTCAACTACAAGGCCAAAAGCTGTATTTCCTACTGAGCCACTTTCATCAAAGTTAATGGGACTCGTGTTTTAAGGATGATTTGTACCATGGCAGAGGTATGGGCTGATCCAATCTCCCTTTCTCATCCAGTCCAATTTCATTTCAAAAGTCATAGATGCGTCAACGATCCCACTCAGCATTTATCCATTGAGTTTGCAAAACATACAAATCTCTAGTTGGCTAAAATATTATTTTGAAATAAGCCATGATTGGATGGACTCACACATAGCCAGAAGAAAATATAGGATCATTAGCACAATCAAGGAGTCAAACTGTAGAGAATCAGTGCTGAAAAGTGTCTTATTCAAATTATCTAAGTGACTTTGCATCTGTTCTGGAATGTAGAAGGGGTTCCCTTTTGCAGGATTGTCTAAGATTTTTATGTGTGTGCACCTTTGAGTCAGTGTGAACTCCTGGTGACTACCTGGACTAGTCCCTGCAGTATTCTTAGCAAGATTTCAAAAGTGGTTTGCCACTGCATCAAAATTATCTAAAATTATCCGGTAACTGTACTTTTGATTGGCAATGGAATAAGCAGTGGGTTACTGAAGAACAGGGCAAGGAAAGAAAGAGCTAAGAAATGTTGCAAGGTACCAGATATTGGGATTTTATAAGAAGTGAGTAACAGGGTCACACAACAGTGGCAGCGTAATAAGCCACAGGCTGCTGAAGCTTTTTGTGCAAAGTAATTGGCACTGGGTTCTTCTACTTTTCCACATTCAGTTCCAGCTTCTCCTCTGTACCTTTGGTGATACCCTTGTCACATCATCTGACTTCCTATGGCCATAACATGTCCAGGGATCACAGATGAACATGAATTCCATGTAGATGAGTACACAAATCATTCAACCCCTTCTTTGCCAGCAAGCCCACTTGGTTTCTGTGCTAGGCATGGATGAAAGAAAATATCTTCCCTCTCTACCCCTCATGAGCTGGCAGAGCAGAGATAAATTGCTCCCACAACCAATCTGCTTGATAGAAAACAATTATTTTGCACAAAAAACCCTAGCAGCTTGTTTTTTTACAGTAATCAGAGAAAGGCAGGCTACTACCCTCTTAACAGATTAAAAAAATCAGACTAGTAACCTTTGTGGGCTTATTACGTTGCCACTGTTGTATGACCCTGCTGTTCACTTATTATAAAATCCCAGTATCTGGTGCCTTGCGACATTTCTCGGCTCTTTCTTTCCTTGCCCTGATCTTCAACTACCACTCATCTTATTTCTTTCCCCTTTTTTCTTTTTTAAAATTTGTTTGCAAAGAGCCAAAAAGAAACCAACCATTTAAGAGGATTGTACAGGAAGCCCTTGACTTACAACCATTCATTTAGTGATCATCTGAAGTTACAACAGTGATGAAAAAGTGACTTACGACCAGTCCTTACATTTATGACCATCGCAGCACTCCCCACAGTCATGTGATCAGAATTCCAGTGCTTGACAACCCTGCATGTATTTAAGGTTGTTGAAGGGTCCCGATGCTGTTTGTGATCTTCCCAGCCAGCTTTCAACAAGCAGAATCAGTGGGGGAACCCAGATTTGCGAAATGACTGCATGATTCATTGAAAAACTGCAGCGATTCACTTAAGTGTGGCAAAAAGGCCGTAAATCAGGTGCAACTCACTTAACAACTGCTTAACACTGGGAATTCTGATCCCAGTTGTAGTTGTAGGTCAAGGACTACTTGTTTGTTTAGGGATCAGCTGTGTAACTCAATATTTAATAATACTCCAAACCCCAAAGATACACACACAAACACAAGACATAAGTTCTCCTTCAAAAGCATGAACTGTTCACCCTACCTGCCACTTTGACTTCATTGGGCCTACACGCTCTGCAGGGCGAGATCTCAAACTCTTCAGCTTGGTACATGGAGTAGTCAGTGCTGGCCACCACAATCTTGTCTCCCACCTTCCATGACTGCACATTGTCAGCCAGTCTCAGGATCGTACTATTCACGTTGGTATCCACGCGCACAATAAGCTTGGGTCTTACTGAAAAGTCAACAATGAACAGAAAGTACATGAGGGTAGGAAGTGCAGAGGAACATCTCATGTGGTTCTTCCCCAGTCCCCCATGGACTAAGTATGTTTCTTATAAAACAAGGACCTTGGAAAGATAAGGCAGCTGTTATCAAACACAGGCTAGATTTGTGTGTCTTCCTCTAATTCAAGAAGTTCAATAAGTTGCTCCTATGTTGTTATTTAAACACAGTCTACCACATAGTTCTGATGATTATAATCAGCAGGTTGTTGTCATTATTATTATTATGACTGCTATTTGCGCACATAGAGTTTGCATGTATCCATCAAGGATTGATAGGTTGCCCTATCTTCCATTCAACCCCTTGACAAAATCCCGAGAAAGCAGAATGGCCTTTGGCTAGATGGTAGCACATTGAGTACCATTCATATAGAACAAAATGCCCAGAAGAAAATATTCCATGCAAGTGGAAAACTAGCATCACAGGGAAAGGCTTCATCTTAGACTTCACCTTGCTGTACTTGTTCTCCATTTGCATTTTTTAAAGCAAAAAACAAGCACGCAAATGGACACACAGTGTAGCCCTTTATACCACCTTGGGATCCTCTCCTGTATGCTCTTAGAGTTAGCCCTGATATGCTTTGTGCTTCAATGGATGGGAGGGCTGCATGAGGACCAGTAGCTTGATACAGAAATGGAAAGCTAAGTCGGAAATGGAAAGAGCTTGTGCGACAGAGGGTGTTGCAGAAACCCCCAAGTTACAGACTCTTGTGAAGATTGCATTTGTACTAAATATCCTGCTGCTTTTATAATACATAGATCAGTAGGAGCAAATTTCAGAATAGTTTCCTCTCAATTATACTGTGCTCAGCTTTTGAGGATGAGTCACCTACCAGGTTGGCCACATAAGAAGCGCACTCTATAGTTATGACAGCCTCTCTCCGTCTGCTCTGGGCCACGGCAAAAAAACCTATAATCATGGCCTTTTTTGTAAAGGACCTCTGTTGCCAGTTTTGTTCCATCAAGTGTGACTGCCTGGGAGGAGAATCAAAACACAAACTCAATAATTGCCAAGGGTATGATTATCAAGAACAACAGCTAGTACAACAACAGCTGAAACCAGAGCTCAGCAGCACTTCTCAGGAGGAGGAAAACAAGCATTTTCTGCCTGGTAGCTTCTTATCTAAATCACCGTGGTGCACTGAGCGGAAGAGGAGTCCACCTTGAAGACAGCCCCAAAATACCTTTATAAACACGGGATGCAGTTCGCTTCCCAGGTTCTCCGCTGGCTTCCTAAAGTCCGAGGTTACAACATGAGCCCATCAAGCAGTCCGTGGCTTTGGACCACACTTTCTGCATCCTGAGAACATCTTCAGATGTTTTGCGCCCCAGAACTTCGCAAAACGAGCTCTGAGATCCTGGCAGCCCCAAATGTCCTTTGGCAGGAGGGCTTTTGCTCGGCACCAGCTTCCTCTTCTTTTCACGCTTCAGCAAAGGCCTTTCAATGGCCCCAGGCTCTTTCATTATGTTAAAAACTTCCTATTTTAAGTTGATGTGATGCAAGAAAATAACCTGCCTGCTGCTAATACTTTTATTTTTATTGACTGATTTGATTTTTATCCCACCTTTATTATTTTTTTAATAACTCAAGGTGGCAAGCATATTATTTCTCGTGTTTCTACTTGTTCTTGCTTGGCTCTTACCATTGATAAGAGGCCTGGCTACTCTCCCAGGCTTAAAGGGGTGTGGTGGCTGAGTGGTTAAGACACGGGGCTTGTGGGCCGGAAGATCGGCAGCCCGAGTTCGAGACCCAAACCCCGCCACATAACAGGGTGAGCTCCTGTTGTCTGCATAGCTCCTGCCAACCCAGCACTTTGAAAGGATGCAAAATGCAAGTCGATAAAAAGGTACTGCCTAATCTGGTAGGAAGGTAACGGCGTTCTGTGCACCTTGGCAGATAGTCGTGCGAGCCATATGACCATGGAAGTGTCTTCGGACAACAGTGGCTCTTCGGCTATGAAAGAGAGATGAGCTTTGCCCCATAGGGCCAGACATGTCTGAAAGGGAAAACCTTTACCTTTTTTAATGGGGTCAGTATTCTAGCTGGCTGTGTTCCCTTCACTTTGATATACAGGTAAACCATGACTTAACGGCTTGTCACTAAGCAACTGTTCAAAGTTATGATGGACTCCGAAAAAGTTACTTAGGACCCAAGTTCAAAATTCCGATATCTGGCCACACACACCTTCAATCACATGACTGCATTTTGGGTGCACAGCAACCCAAATGGCTGTTTACAGCGCTCCATGGTCATATGAATGCAATTTACAACATTTTTGTTGGAGATCAAGGCTTTCTTCCAAGTTCCTGGCAAAAACATCCCATAGTAAACAACAGGTTTGGTTCACAACGATAGTATTTGCTTTAGAACTTCTGCAAAAATGGTTGTAAAACTGAGCACAGTCACATGAGGACCCGTTTTACAAGCATCATGATTTACAGTCAAAATTACAAGCTCAGTTAGAGTCCTAAGTCAAGGATTACCTGTATGTCCTTCTCTTTTTTAATTCCTTTTTAATCGTTAGCCGCTCAGAGTTTCTATGGAATCAAGTAGCCTCAAAATAGAGATATTTTGAGGATAAATAGAGATTAAATCAGCATTCTAACCCTCAGAGATTTTGCCTTGTGATTTTAATAGGCTGTAAGTCATCTTGGGACTGAGCAACATCATGACCATCCAACTGTGCTGAAAATAGAGTATTAGACAAGAAGAATCCAGCTCTGCTCCCTCAAATGGATGCGTGACCAAGCATTTTGGCCTGTGCTGGGAACTGAACTGACAATTCTTCTTTTTTTCAAGCCAGCGATTGACACAAATGCCTCTCTGTTTCATGCTTCCACTTGTTTAAAAGGTACAAAGGGCTGACAACACCTTGAACGAAAGCACGTGCCCGAGGATGTCATCAAAACGGCAGAGAATAACAATTCAGGCAGAATAACAAACTATTCCGGCTTTACCCAGGAATGAGTCCAATCAAATAAGCAGCAAGTTGCTGTCTATAAAAATAATCTGTGGGTCACAGCTCCTTTGATGGCTTGAGGCAAACCTCATTTTTCAAGTGCCATCCCTCAGGGGTGTACTGTATTAAAGAAGTTGCCTGACTTTCTTGAATGGTGATGGAGCATGCCAAGTTGTTCACGGAAAGCTCTGAAGACTTTGGAACGTTCTTACAA
This sequence comes from Acrochordus granulatus, assembly GCA_032468055.1. Lineage (NCBI taxonomy): Eukaryota > Metazoa > Chordata > Lepidosauria > Squamata > Acrochordidae > Acrochordus > Acrochordus granulatus. Next base: position 81,772 of record JANHZU010002561.1, on the reverse strand, counting down.
GGCAGATTACTGACTCATCACTCTTAAAAGATAAGGTGACTATGGAATGGTTTCTGATGAGATTATCTGTTGTGATTGGCAGGGATTATCAGTATATGACACGGCAGCTAGGATCCAAAGAGTGAGTTCACCAGGGCAAACGTTGCATGCATATATACCCTCTTCCTCATGCTACTAAAATTAGCAAATAATTTCGCCTCTCTCTCAAAATAAATAGAATCTAATCTACTTTGAGAGGAAGTGGAGGCTGAACTTTTATAATGTCCCTTGAGCAAAGGGAGAGATCGTGCAGGCTGCATTGGCACCTGTAGAAGGGAATCACAAATTACAGCTAATCTTGGCACAAAAAGCAGGCACTCATGACTCTTCAGGGTCTTCAGGTTGGGTCTAAACCACCCATCTCATGCCAATCTCAGCAAAATAATGCACCATGCCAATACTGAGCAGAACACAGTCCATCAAAAAACTCAAAGGTGTTTGAAACTAAAAAATAAATTATTTCTATTTTCCAGTTTATTCAAAAGTAATTGGAACAGCTGGTAATGCCAGCTGGAAAGTATAGATGGGTGACTTTTAATTTCTCTCCATTTATCATTTTTTCAGACCCATCTGTTGAACTCTGTTTTTTTAGTTCATATATGTGTTTAGGTGTCCATTTCTCCAAAGTTTGCTTAAAATTCAGTCACACAAAGTTTTTGCGAACCAGAATAAATTTCTATACTGTATTACAGATATTCAAAAGAAAGAAGAAGAAAACAAATTTAAGAAGAAAACTGAGAACTGGGTTGAAAAATGTTCAGACAGCATTTAGGTTTTGCTTCACGGGTTTGTTCATACCTCAAGACATTTGCATTCAAATGCAAACTGTACAAATTTCTCTTTCATTTCTATTCAAAGAGTGAATCACCATCTATCAGCCAAAAAATAACTATCAACAACGAAGCATAAATCAACTGCAAAATATAACATCTGCCCATAAGACCATCCCATTCAAACGCACCCAAAGCAGATAAGACCAAAAATATGTAACTCCTGTCAACCAAAAAACCCCTCACTTTTCCCAGATAACTGCCCTGTTTATATTAGAGAAAGAAAATGTCTACAATCCAAAATCCACGATTAGAGACCTGCAATAATACAAACAGAGAGAACCAAATTCAGAAAAATAGGTATAACAAGTTGATTGCTCAAAATGACATACCTCAAGATCAACAGGCTGATCACAGATTTCTGGGTGAGCAGTTCTTAAATCTGACAGCCTCTCCCCATCTTTGGATTTTGATTTTTTTGGCTTCTCAAACCACTTGGTCCACTCAATATCTGGAAGAAGAAAAGGAAACAACTCAAAGAAAGGTCATTTTGGACAGAACAGGCTTTAACGATTGCCAGAAAAAATGTGTTCCACAAGTTTGGGTGCCAAAAAATGTTAGCAAATCTGTTAAAAAGCTACCCATGCCTGGTGCTTTCTTCAGATCAATCAGATGTTAGTCCCAAAGCACATCAGGCCAGAGATTAAAGGAAAAACCAATCTTTTCATGGGACACATTTGGCCTTTGAAGGACAGGCTGAAGAAGAAGAGACGGCAAAAGTAAAATAAGTGGGTCCATGTTGCAGCATTTATGTTTGATTTCAAGGTAGCAGAGATTCTAATGACAATATAAATAAAGATAAATATGAGTGTTCAGCCAATAAGAGATATTCTTCTTTCAATTTAGTTTGTGCTTATTCCAAAAACCTACATAGCATATAAAATAGAGCTGTCACTAGAAATTGAGTAAAAGTCAGTCTTTCCAAAGTGGACAATTTATGAGGAACTGGAACAGCAACTCAACCCTTTGGAGACCTCGTCATGCCACTACAAGCAAAATGAGAACCAAATTTGGGGGTCTGTTTTTGGCATCTGGAGAGGAGAGAAGGTTTAAACATGAGAAAAGAGAATTCTCCTTGAGGCCAATTGCAGCTATGCATCTTTAATCCTCTCCATATTTAGCTATTTTCTCTATGGGATCTCTATGGGCTGCTTACAGTCATTGAGTTACTGGTCATTGGCTCATCACTGGTCTAGCTGATTCAGACAAAGACATCTGTACCTTTACACAGCATCAAAATAGTTTTTCATGTTCCTGTCCACTGTAAGAGCAAAAGGTGGAGATCAATGACCATCGCAATGTTGCTGAGCTTCTGCATCCATCAAGATCAACACTGAGGTGTGCTGGGAACTGTAGTTCAGCCTTAGGTTGATTGTTGCATGCTGGGATTGGGGAATATTTCCAACTTACTGGTAACTGCATTGTAAACTTGATGCAAAGAAGAAAAGTCTCACCTTGAACCCACTCACTGGTTGAAGACACATTAAAAAGCTCTCCATTTTCTGCCTGGAACAATTTGAATACTTTGGCTACAGATGAACCTTTGCGTCCTGAAAAAATATACAAAAAAACAAAAGGGAAACAAGAGATCAATCTTCAAACCTGCAGTTAGTTATGGAGAAGCTGTCAACCATTCAGCCTTTATGTTTTTTTGGAGGGGAAAGGAGTACGGCAAGGCTGTATATTGTCACCCTGCTTATTTAACTTATATGCAGAGCACATCATGCGAAATGC
>JANHZU010002561.1:55926-66156 GCA_032468055.1 Acrochordus granulatus | reverse complement strand
TCCTTCCTTCCTTCCTTCCTTCCTTCCTTCCTTCCTTCCTTCCTTCCTTCCTTCCTTCCTTCCTTCCTTTCTTCCATCCTTCCTTCCTTCCTATTTCTATTTTATTTCTTACTTATTCACTCTTATTTTCATTTTTTCTAATATTTGCATTTTTATCTTGTTAAAATTTCTTCATAAAAATTGTGTTAAAAAGAGAGAAGAATGAACAATGGTGGAACAATTTCAAGAGATAAATATCTCTAGCCCATCTCATTTTAAGTTAAATATTTTTTACATCAAGGCAGCTACTCTTGGAAGGCTAAATGCTGCACTAGACCTGCTCAAAAAGGTGAAATGAAGATTGGTTCAGCGGCTGGCGATCCTCTGGATTTCCAAGAAGGCATTCCAGAGACATACTTAGAAAACAAAAGGGACTTCCGATAAGAGTTTTTTTTTATGATTGGCCACACCCACCACTTTACAAGAGTTCCTAAATAGGCTTTCAACATTCCAAAAGTGCTTCTTAGCCTCCAAAATTGGGGACTTCTAGTCTGGAATATCCCTACTTTGGCTTCTATGAGGAAAACACCCAGATGACTGAACAGAAGGCACCATTTTAATAGTCTACCATCAAATGCCAGTAATTCAAGGGTGGGTTGGAAGGAATTTTTAAGTTGCACAGATGGTTAATGGCCAAGCTTAGAAGATAAATCAAAGAACTGATTGCAAACTCCAGCAGGGACAGAGACAGTTTTACAACCCATATCTCAGGGTTTCTTTCTCTTTGTCCATTCTCTATCTGCCTCTTGACACAAATGAAATCTCTCATCCAGCTATAAATGTCTCCATGATTTAATACTCAGCTAGGAATCCCCTCCTCCTGGTCTTTCACAAGACCAAATCAAGAAACCCCCATTTTTCAATATGCACAGAAATAGGAAGAGAAACAGGTAGCTTCAATTGTCTCTCAGGAGGGTCCACATCATCCAATTCCAAGCACAGTTAGAAATCAGAGAAAATTAACAAGTAGAAATAAGGGCGTGAAAAAGAGCTGACAATAGTATGGAAGTGTTTTTACTCTCATGATGAACTGGGAGAGAAATTAAACGGATGTTGCTTTTAACCTATGAATTTTCTTCACTGAAACAGCAACAATTTTACAAGAGTCTTTTCTGAGTTCGGCAGCATATAAATGTAATAAACAAACAAACAAACAAACAGTGGGTATTGCTAGAAGTTTCTGTCCTAGAATAATTAAGAAGGATTGATTTGGGGAATGGTGACCTCAAATACTGTACACTAATGAGAAGTTTTCTCTAAACAAAATTTTAATAACTTAGATTTTTTTTTAAAAAAGCAACTCAGGGTGCTTTAAGCCCAATTTCTTCCTTCCCCTCTCAGTTCCTCCATTGTCTAAGGAAAGAAAAGGGTGTCCCTGTTGGGGAGAGATGAGCAAACTATGAAGAGGGGCAGATAAAAAGAGAAGCAAATCAGATGGACTTTTAAGTCCATCTTTGAGAACTTTTTAAAGTCATCTTTGAGAACTTTCCAGACTGCAGTGTGCTGGCTCATGGGGAAAGTTATTGTGAAACAGGCCTATTATCAGGTACTCCAGATCCAAAGAGGAAGCACAAAGATGTTTTGTCAAAGGAGTTTACTTATTTTTATTTATTTATTAAATTTAGATGCCTCCCATCTCACGTACAGGTGACTCTAGGCTGCTTGACAGAGAAAAGCTACCATTATTCCCAGTTTATTCTGGTTTATTCTCCAAACCATCTCTGCTTAATGCTGCCTTGCTGATTTTTAAAACAATGTTTATTTACTTATATATTTATATCCCACCTTTATTATTTTTATAAATAATTCACAGTGGCAAACAGACTTATTTTCTTTCCTTCCTATTTTCCCCATAACTGCAACCTTGTGAGATGAGTTGGGTTGAGAGTGAGTTACCAGGCCAAAGTCACCCGGTTGGCTTTCATGGCTAAGACAGGACTAGAACTCACTGTGTCCCTGCTTCTAGCCTGATGCCTTAACCACTAGACCGAACTGTTGCTGATACAAGGCTATGGATAGCCAATAGAACATCTTATTGTATGCCCCTCACCCAGAGTCAATTTTGTGAGATGGGCGGCCATATAAATGTGATTGATAAATTAAATTAATAAATCGAATTAAACATCTGGAGATGCAGTGGCTGAGCAGTTAAAACGCTGGGCTTGTTGGCAGTTTGAGACCCAAGTGCTACCGCGTAACAGGGTGAGCTCCCATTACTTGCTCCAGCTCCTGCCGACCTAATAGTTCGAAAGCATGCAAAACGCAAGCAGATGAATAGGCACTGCCTAACCCTGTGGGAAAGGTAGCAGCATTCCTTGCCAGCCACATGACCACGGAATAGTCTTCAGACAAACACTGGCTCCTCCGCTGTGAATTGGAGAGGAGCACCGACCCCTAGAGTAAGCCACAACTGGCAGGGGAAGCCTTTACCTTTTTATTAAACATTTGCAAAAACTTTTACGAACTTGCCCAATTGTTAGGTTTTTTCAGCAGAGGCTTTCAAAAATAATGTGGGCGGTACATTTTCCAACTACCTCACTTGGAGAAGTCTGTTACCAAAATAAGTCTACAGACATCCATTATTAGGCTTTAGCTATGAGAGAAAAAAAACCTGCTTTCCTCGTATCAGGAAGTATCAATTCCAATTCTATAGCTCTGATATTTTATTTCTGATTTTTTTTAATGTTTGATGTTTAGAAACCAATTTGAAGGCTCACTACAAAGACATAAATAACGTAGACACCGTATTCAAAGACTTGTGACAACTCTTACCCATATGCTGAGCAGGTAGCATTAATAAGAGGGAAAGCATGCCAATGGCCAGAGACATCATTGGATGTGCAAATATCTCTTGATCTGTCTTGTCCTCTGAAAACCTGCAAATGGGAAGAATCACAGCAAGAGGAATCATTCAGCATTTGTGTATGTATATTTTATATTAAAAACAGCATCAAACAAGATTTATTATATGACTAAGTATATTTTAATGTTTCTCTTTTCTTGACGTGGCTGCACAAAATAAAAATTTACATCCACCCATCCCAGTTCACCTTTTATGCACCCTTTATGCAGGCTTAGTATGAAAACTACTTGGTATCATAAAAACACAGAAAGAAACAAAGAAAGCAAAAGTCTTGCGCAAGCATATCAATTCATGTGGTTGAAGATTCATGTGGAAACAAGAGAACTTGGTCTCATGGCTATGCCCTGATTCAAAATCTCTTTCAGTTTCAGGTATGCATATATCTTAAAGCTCACACCCTTGAGACAAGAAGATTGATTCAACTATACATCACACAAAAAAATGAGCATTAAACTTTTTTAAGATGATCAAAATCAATGGCATTGAATTAGCAACAAAAATCAAGATTGTGCAGTTCTTTCAGATAAAGCGTTTATTAGTGATTTATTTTTGAAAAAAAGGATAGACAGACAGACAGATATAGAACATTTTGGTCTCCAAATAGACATATTCAGCACATTTTCAAGAGGTCATCAAATATAACTTAAATATCAGTGCATAAAACATAAAATAACCCAATTGAGGAGAACAAGAAATTTTTCAGAATTTAAAACTTTAGGAACGAGAAGCAGAAGAATACCCAGTGCTCCTCCATAAATGGGGTACCCCAGTAGAGCATGCCTTCTCCTCCTGTCCTCTGTCAAAGATTCAAGGCATCCAGAGGAGAAGTGTGAAAGAAAATCTTAGTGAAAGGATGGGCTACCGATTTCTACATATTGTTGGCCAGAAGGCTGGCTATGTATGGGTACCCGGTGTGAAGAAGCCAATGTCAACAGAGGATTGAAGAAAGATAAAATTATTTCATTTCTTTATAGAAGCAGAAGAGGATACCTTTGTATTTCACACCCAAGGAGAGTGCCAGAAATCAGATATAGTTATTTTTATGCAATTTATAAAGGAAAGAAAAGAAAGAGAATGGTTGATTGGTTACAAAATTATACGACAGTTGAACATGTGCACAAAGCAAATCCATTTCATAACACTCTCTTAATTGGTTAATTCTATTTCATTATCATATAAGTTGACTATCTCTGGTTGTGGTTTACTATGCTAATGATGAATTTTGCTCACCTCTGAACCCTTGCTGGACACCCCTAACCATTGTTTAATATAAATGCCCTGTCACCTTCCTTGATTCCAGTAATAGTATGGGAGAAGGAAGATGGAGCCAATGGTTAAAGGGAGATCAGCTAACTTTTAGAGTGCACAAATGTCAAAGGCCCAAGCTCTCATGAGGACCATTAGCCTTATCTGGAGAATGCAGGTGTTTGGTGGGCAGTTGGGGAAATTCTTATAACCTTGTAGCATTAATAAATCTGTTAGCCAGAACTGTCCCGGCTCAGCCTGATCCTTTGCGTCTAACAAATGATCTCACTTGTCTTAGCCAAGTTTCAAAGCCACAATCTGTTCGCTAGTCTATATAAGAAACATTTGTGCTATGGAGTTCATGGTTGACCCCTTTAGATCTTGCTGGCAAGTGTTAAAGAAATGTTATCTCTAGGAGACAATGCCACAGCTAAGGTAATGACACTGGTTAAAGTTAATTCATAGCTTACAAAAGCCTATAATTACTTATTAATAAGCTAATAAGCCACCCTCAATCTGGAGAAGTGTCATAGCTGTAAATAAGAATCCAGCCAATTTCCACTTGTCTTGCAGTCTCTACTGGAATAATTAGTTTGGGGGCTGAACTATATCAACACTAAGTGGCACCATGAAGAAAAGTGGTTAAGGCCATTCTTTTTTCTCTTCTCTTGCATACTTCCCTCTGGCATTCTTTTTGTTCCTGCTCTTCCCCTTTCTGATACCATCTCCCTCAGCCCTTACAAAACAGGCTACTGCAGAACAGCTAAATTATTTTCCCCAGATGTATGAAGTCACTACTTGCAAAGAACTTTTGAAATTGTGCCATGAGCCTTTTGTGACTCCAAGGCAGAGTTGACTTGATATGTGAGAACACATTTCCTTGAAGTGAGCACAGCTTAATCAAAAGCCAAAAGGTCTATATCCATAATAGGGAACCTGGACTCAAGAATCACCTCTTTGACACAAACTTTTCCTGTTTTTTTGTTTCTTGTCCTCCAATTAATTCATTATTTAGATGATTAATATAATTTCTCTTTTAAAGAATAGCTGTCAAAACTGGAGGTCAAGGCAGAAGCTAGGACAGGCCAGCTGAGAGAGAGAAATAGACACCTATGATTGCGCGTGCAGAGGAGAGAGAGTTCCAACATCTTTCTCCCATCTAGTGCCCATCAGATCTTTTGGGATCACATCTGTAAGAACCGCAAACATCATAACATGCTAGCTGCAAAGTTGGAGGGTTTCAGTGCCAACACATCTAAAAGAAACCAGGAAGAGCTGTAGATCAAAGGCACAGAACCTCTAACCATAATAAAAAAAAAGGATGATAAATACTTTTAGACCAGTGTTTCTCAGCTTTGACAACTTGAAGAAGTGTGGACTTCAGCTCCAAGAATTCTCCAGCCAGCTTCCAGTCTGAAGAATTCTGGGGGTTGAAGTCCACACACCTTCAAGTTGCCAAGGTTGAGAAACACTGCTTTGGACAAATTGGAAGGCTAAAGATACAAATTAAGTTGAAACTAAGTAGCGCACCAATTTTTCCACATCCTTTTTCATCCCATTCAACCAAGAATGCTCCAGCAATTCTGTGAGAATTGTTTTAAAGCACAGTGTCCACAGTTGCCCAGTTTCCAGTGCTGTTGACTTATCTCGAAATCATTTCTGTGCAGCTAAGTGAAAAGATTACGTGCCATCGCACCAAACATGTCTGTGGCATTTTAAATACAAAGAGCACACAACCTCTTTTTAACAATTATACCAGACAAGACAAGACCAAAAATATTGGACAACATCCTTGGATAGCCTAAAGCATAAAGCTATGAAGAGTTTCTTCATAGAAGACTTCTGCAGAAGAAAAGTGCAGATCTGGAGTCTTGGGCTGCAGCACAAACCTACCTTGGTGCCCTAATATTAGGAGGGGGTAGTTTTCTTTCCTTGCCAGTCACCCAGGTAGACTGATTTGGTTACTGCAGGTTGATCACCCATAGGCTAAATTCTGACAACACGCTAAACCTCAAAGTGGATTAACAAAACAAAATTCCTGTGTTTCCATAGCACACAACACCAAACAAGTATACCGCGTTACGGTTTGTTCTTGCAACAAGCTGACATAATGGCTGGGTTTCTAATATCCACTGGACGCAAAACCACACAACCATGTTTTAGCATAGCTAAGTGTGTTTTCCAAACCCATTCTTGATGTGAACCATTTTTTCCTAACCTGGCATTTTTGCCAACTTCCTAGTTCTCAATTACAAGAAGAATTGAACAGATTCTGTGAATTTTTTTGCCTGGATTACTGAGGATTCTTTCTGCATTGATTCTGTGAAGTTTTTTTCTCAATGTAAAGATGTGTCCCCTGGATAAACCCCTCAACATATGGAAGCTCAAGCCCTTGAAGGGACAGCAACCTGCTCCAAAGAGAGCCAGCCCCCTTTGAATTCCATAAGCAGCCTTGTGAAAAGGACACGACTACTCTTTGGGCAAACTAGATCCTCCAGTTGAAGAGAATACCTAGAATTTCAGACTGTTTGGAGGAGGAAGAGAGTTAGAATTCTCTTCTTTACAATGGGAAACACAAATCTAGCTATTTATCATCGTCCAGTGCCAAAACTTTATAAAGTTTCTATAAAACTATAGAACTTTGCCTATTGCCAGCTGGTCGTATTAGCTCCTAATTCCTTAGTCATGTGGAGATGCAGCAAGTGCTTTTGTGCTTAGCTAGAAAATGCTGCTTAGTTATTACCATCTTTTGGGAGCTAACTATAATCAAACAGCCTTTTTCTTTCTTTTAATCTTCTAAGAGGCCACAACCTTATAGGAAACTCAGTAAAGGTAATCTGCATAATCTCTCTACCACATTGGGGCAATACCCGTCAAAACAGATTATCTTCTGAGTCTTTAAATGTATCTTTAAATTTCCTGCACTCCCAGATAACTTAACAAGAATCTTTCTACCCTGTTCACTTGAGTGTAAAAAGTATCATTTGGATAAGTAGAACTTATCAACCTTCCCAGTCATGTGAAATTTTGCCCTATGTTTCAGGAGATGTGCAGAGAAGCTGCCCAAGTCGCTGCACAACAGGGGAAAGCTGAGTGAATGCATGCCAGGAATCAGCCTCATGAGGCGGCTGTGCCAACATCTCTGCAGGGAGGAGGCCTATTGTTAACTCCTAGAAATACCAGTCCACAGTGACTCAATTTCCTTGCTTTGGCTACACATTAATTTGTCTAAGAGGAATATGACAAAGGGTCATAACTGTACCAAGCTGCCATAAGGTAGATTTGGTTTGCACTTAGCCTGTGTTGCAAAACCAGCCATTAAGGTCTACAAGCCATGATTTATGGCATAGCATTACTTGTGCACCACAGCAGTAAGTCTTATTTAATGAAGGATAATTCAGTGAACCATAGCTTATGCAATGCATGAGTAGGACAATGTATAGTTTGGAAGACGGTTGTTATTTATTTTAATGGTTATGCATGAGGCAAGGTTACATTTTTTTATCCTAAAGCAGTAGAAAGAAAAGGATAAGACATGATGTGGTTCCTCTAACATCAATAAAAACTGGGTGGGCAGATCTACAATGAGACAGATGCCTGAGTGTCTTCATCTGGGATAAGACTGCTTTCTGGGTAGGTAAGACCTACCAAGAAAAACAAGAAAATGGAAACAGGAATGCCAAGAAAGAGATATGTTCTAAGTTTTGTCCCAGATTTCAAAGCTGGCTCTAAGTTACAAGTTATATAGCCAACAAACAAATACCATCCAAAAGAGCTGCAGCTTTCTTTGTTTTAAGGAATTTATGCTTGTTCCTCTTAAAAGCGAAAATTTAGCAGGTGTCACATTAACCCATGCAGAAATGAGAGGGCAGAGAAAGTTTAATGTCTTTAATTATATTCCAAAGGATATTTAAAGAGTAGCTCATTCATTAAGCTACAGGTTAGGCCAAAAGAGTTAGAAAAACTGTTCAAATGTCTGGTGCTGTACCAGCAAAAAAAAAGAGTAGCCATTAAGGAGCTATTTGGCTAGGACCTCAGTGGGCTTTACATCTCTTATTCTGGCCAGAGGCTTGTTTTGAAAAGATTCCCAGCCACTGGGATCTTTCCAGATAGCAAATATTAGCAGATGGTGCTGAAAACAGATTAAAAAAAAACCCTTTGATAACTGCTTACTGCAGATGTCAATTTCCAGACAAAAATTAATGCAAAATAGGGCAGTAGCAGTTCACAATTGTTATTCAAGCCAGAAGGCCCAGCTGGGTCAAGCAATCAGGGTGATGCACTAAGATCCTTGGGGATATTTCGAATTACAGAGTAAAACACAAAACTTCCAGCTCACTCAGTCCTCAAGGCAGAAGATACAGACCAACATCAGCAAGCTGATTGCCTCAACACATTTTAGACCGCAGTATGCATTGTAATCTAATCCAGTTTTAGCCAAGACAAGCCAATGAATTAATTAACATAAACCTAATTGCTGAACATGGAATGACTAGGGATTATGGGAACTGTAGTCCACTGCAGAATGAGGGGTTCAACTTGAAAAATATGGAAGGAAAAGCTCAGCATTTGGTTTGCACATTCTACTCCCTTTCTTCCAATCCTATCCTCCTTTCCCATTTATCCCAGAATAGCAAGCCTTGTTGCTAATTTCTGTGTTTTGAATTCTAACTTAATATGAAAAAGATTTCAATCAATAGAAAAAGATTTGTAAATAATCTCCAGGGCCAAAAGGTGTAGGGAGGACTTAAAACACACACACACACACACACAAACCCTCTGTACCATGAAATTCCTCAGTTTGCTAAAAGCAATGTAAATTAAACAAAGTTCTCTAGATTTGCTTATTTTGCAGAAATAATTTTCTATTACAGAAAACTGCAGAACTCTGAAACTTCGTTGCCAGAGTGTAAGAATAAAAGAAAGCCTTATCTGCCTCTCAGTATGAATCTTAACGGACTGTCATCAGGCATAATAACCAGACACTTGTACGCCTTCCTTTAAATATCAGAAACTTGCTTCAGAACAATGAAGCAGACAGCTCTATCACTTCAACACTTGTCTGCCTCCAACAAATGTTAATGTCACATCAACTTGGACAGCCTCCAAGTGCCACAGAACACTTTTGTCACCGGTGCTCTAACTCCCTGCAGCCTCTTGAATCCCACTGTATACTGCAGGGGAGAGATGTGCATGCAAAATACTGGCCTCCATGGGTCTTCAAGGATCTGCCTTTGCTTCAGTTATTTCTATCCAGATGTGCCAAAAAATAACTGATGTTCAGGGAAGTAGAAAATCTACTGCAATAACTGTAAGTTTGGGTATACAGCTTAAACTTCCAGGGCCAAATCCAGCCCACCAATTCCAAATTACAATGCTCCAAGCAACCTCATGTTTCTGACTTGTAAGTATTAACACAGAGAAAGGGGACAATTGTCACATGCCAGTGACCCACACCACTGTCTGCCCTACACAGGAGATCAAGCCCAATTTCAGTTCTATCCCAGCCTTATCTGTATGTTGTCTCCCAAAGGCCACGTTTCGCCCAAAACCAGCTGGACATCTCTGCTTTACGTCACTGAGAATAGAATAGACTCCAATCCTGGACTGCACTGTAACCAAGGTACTCCCATCACAGCAAAAGCCAGAAGTTCAAATGTCCTCATCTGCCCAAGAAACAAATTATTTGGAGATACAGAACAAGTTCTAGCTTGCTTGAAACCTACCTGGAGTAGTTTGAAGACTTGGCTTGCACATGGATTTCCCTCCACCGACCCTTTGTGGTTCTCAGTTAGAGATCTGCTCCAATGACCTGACTGGTTAGCTGCTGAAACCTGCTCACTGCTCCAGTCTCCTGTACCTGCTTGCCTCTTGTGCAGCGGGGTGGAGACACTTTTCTTTTCTGCCTCTGTGGCATAGATCTTGTTTACAAGTGGCTCAGCTCACCTTGCTTCCCCCTTGTTGGGGGTGGCAATTTGAATGCGTAATTTTCCAGAGGGTCAATCGTATTGTTTCTTTACCTTCTGCCCAGCCAGAAATATCACCCTTGTCCCAGGCAGAAAATGTTAAGAGCATCCTTGTCT
>JANHZU010002561.1:24881-39664 GCA_032468055.1 Acrochordus granulatus | reverse complement strand
CCGATCTAGAAAGAACCATACATGTCATTCTAAGGGAAGCAAACATATACCAGAATTATTGTCACATTAAAAAAACACAGTAAAACCTCAGTGGTTAATAATAATGTATTTGATTAATCAAAGAAACAAAAAGTTCAGATTTCTGAACAATTCTTACATTTAAAGTAATCTTAGTTGCTAGATTGACACAGTCTGTCAGAAGCTGGTCTGTGATTGAGATCTTAATGACATTCCCTGATTTTTTAACCTTGAGGCCAAAATGTATGTTGGAAGTGATCCAGTTCCTTCAACCCAGGTCTTGTGGAGCCCCTGAGAGCAATTGCTCTTCAGGTGTCTCCTCCAGCCTCTGCCAGAGGAAACCAACACAGAGCTTAGCCAATGACTAGCAGTGAAAGTTCTCTCTCCAGCTGGACCAGATAACATGGCTGAGCCTTCTCATCGTTTTTTCAGCACCTGCGGTATCAAACCCTCAGCCAGAAGCTCTCCCAGCAGCTCTCGGCTTTACAGCAGGAGAAGGAGACACTCTGTGATGAGCAAAGGCTGGTTCTGAAACAGGTGGACATCTCTCTCAGGTGAGTCCCAAGGTAAGAGTGTGGCCTTAGTTGACCTTCCAAGTATGGCAGCTGCCCTCAGTTGATCTTGGGAAAGCTAAGCAGGCTAGGCCTTGATTGGGATCTGGAGGGGAGACCACAGTTTAGATGTCCCAGAGAGGTGGCTTCTGTTCTTCAGCTGAGAAGGTCTCAGGACATGCCCATGGAATCACCAGGAGGATCTTTCACTTTTTTAAATGGATTTAACCTCTCCTTTCTTTGGCCACGATTATTGTGTGACAGCAGCTAATGGAGGTCAGTTTTGTCCCTATGATAATTTCCTACTCTGGCAGGGAGGAGGGTAAAACAATTCATAGAGAAGGGCTGACTTTCAAGCAGTGTGGGATGGTGACTCGTGTCCGATCTGGTGATGCCTCTTGGAACAGAAGTTCCTTAAAAAACAGGGATCCTTGAAAAAGGTGTTCAGGAAAGAAATAAAAGCCAAATGTGGAATAATCTTGCTGGGCACTCTGGAAAGCAAAATTTGAAGTGGCTCATATGTTCTCTGATATTGTGGCTAAAACAAAGCTTATTAAGAAAGGCTGATTCAAAGTTCACCTCCTATGAATTTGTGGCTGCAGCAGAGGTGGGCAAGGATTGGGGCAGACTTCCGAGGCAGATTTGGGGTTCTTCTTTTCAGGAGCGTCTGCCACCCTCTCACAATGGTTAGAGGAAGTTGCTTGAGGAAGCTGCCAAATGAACAAGTAGAGAAGAGGCAGGCAAGGGTGGGTAGACTTGCATCCTAAGATGCCATCTCGCCTTCCCAGGAAACAGAATGAACGACGCCTCCGCCACAAAGCCAGACTGTGGCACACGAAGGAGATGTTGCTCTGTGAGGTGAAGCAGCGTGATGCCCGCATCCGGCATCTGGAGAATGAGATCCAACTCTCAAAGAGCCAGGCTGAAAAGGTAGAGCTTAGAACAGCACCACCCTCCCTTGTACACTGTTCTCATGCTCTCACCTGTGGGGTGAAACCTGCTCAACCACAGAGCTAGGCAATCCGTGGAACAGGCAAGTCCCCCACGTTGCTTCTGTGGGGTTCCTGAAAAGGCCTCGAGGGCAAACTGGGTGCCCAGGGACATGCTGGAGCCTCCAGCCTTGACCCTGCAGCCCCAGACCCCAAAGCCCTCCCCTGGCCTATTGAGCAAAGCAGGAAGGGAGAGGAGAAGAACATGGATGCTGGAAATTGCCTTCAGGATCAAATGCTGATCAAGCGGGTGACCAGAGAGAATGAGAGCTTGTTCCAAGAGAAACGTCAGATCTTCCAGCAACTGCACAGCTTTGAAGAGGCCAAGGAGAGCAACAGCAAAATGCTCTGTACCATTCAGAGCAGGTGAGAATGCTGGTTGCCATCAACACTGGCACCTCAAATGCATGGCCAACCCACTGTGGTGTATTCACTCCCTCCGATGCGTTTGATTGGCAGGGTTGGTTTTGTAGAGGGTCCAAGTGGGGGATCAAGGAATGGGCAGCCTCTGCTTTGGAGGGCTCAAGTGTAGCCCCTGCCAATCCATCCCAGCAGGCTGGATGAGAGGAAGGATGCTTGGCTTTGAACTGGGGATGTTGGTTCCCACAAGCCTTTGTACTTTTTCTCCCTTTCCCAGAGTCCAGCTTTTGGAGGGAGAAAACAAGCAGCTCCAGGATCGGACCCTCCAGCTGAGCCTGCAGGTCGGGGTCCTGGAACGGGCCCTGAGGACCATTCATGTACACAGCTTGGAGGTGGGGAGAAGCTGGCCCAGGACCTGTCTTATCCCTCATCTCCTGTTTCAAGGAAAGGGTGGTCAGGGAGGATGGCCCACCAGAAGCCTTGTTGGTGAAGCTGCTGCTGACAGGCCCAGAGTGGTGCTGTGTAGGGCTGCTCAACATTGGCACACCTTGGCTGATCCTTGGATGGGAGCTCATGAGGAAATCCAAAGGCCAGATGCCACAGCTGTGTAAGGAGACTGGAGGAGCCAGAATTTCTCAAGGGTTGATTGGGCCCTTGGATGCCTTTATCCACCTTGGCTGCTTCCTTTCAGGATGTGCTGATGCTCTTAGAGACTGTCCTTGAGGGTGTTTTTTTCTTAAAAAAGCCTAATTTTGCACACTTTTTTCTCCAGGAGCTGAAAAGCATCGGCTTCCCCGAATGTCCACTGCAGAGGAAACTGTTGCCCCTCCCCAACTTCAGGTACCAGACCAGGCAGGTGTGGCTGTGAACCGGACAGAGCCATCTGGGATCAGGCCACAGCTCCCACATCATGTCAACACCGGGCACTCCATTCCCTGCAACAGCTAGGGCAGTATTGCTGACCTTCCTTAGCCTGCCCAAAACCAAGGGGGGCCTCCCTGGCATTTTCAAGCTCTGCGGAGGTGTG
The DNA here is from genome assembly GCA_032468055.1 of Acrochordus granulatus. Classification (NCBI taxonomy): domain Eukaryota; kingdom Metazoa; phylum Chordata; class Lepidosauria; order Squamata; family Acrochordidae; genus Acrochordus; species Acrochordus granulatus. The sequence continues at coordinate 36,719 of JANHZU010002561.1, read as the reverse complement.
CTGGTTCTTGTCCTTTCTGTCTCATGCTTCTGCTTTTGGGCCACTGAAGGCAGTGAACATTAGAAATAAAAGGCAGACCCCTAAATCTGACATAGAGTTTGAATCAAGCTATCTCTTGCCACCTGCCTGAAGAGGATATCGTTGTGAGGATATCATTGGTAGGGGGGCACATGTCCTCCCAGTGATGCCTGAATAAGACCTAGGAAATTAGAGTATCTCTGCAAAGCGCCCCTCCTGCTGGCCTCAAGGTCTGTTCAGCATCCTGGGTTCTTGGGGACTCTCCAGGCCACAGCCAGCACCTGGCAAACATGAACAACCGGTAGGCCTCTCACTGAGAGTATTATGTGCTTCTGAAATCCCCTTTCAGTTGCATGGCTGAGATTATTAATGCATTCCAACTGGAGAACATCCAAACCACAACTTTCCCAAGAGACTCCAGAAGCTAAATGGAACCTCCCTCTTGGAGAGCTACTTTTGAAGAACACTTAGCAAGAAGGGCCTCTGCCTGCCAGCCTTTCTTTGTGTTGTTTCTACAATTTCTAAAGCCACAGTGACCTGCTGCTTGCAAGCCAGAGAGCTGAAGCCTGCCCTTTCCCTTTCAGCTTCTCGGTGACCAGGCTTTCAGATGCCTACAGCCTTCATCAAGCCATTAAGGACGGGCAGCCTGTCGAGCCTGTGCAAAAGGCCCTGCTTTCTCCTCTGTCCTTCCAAACTTCCGAGATCAGCTGTTTAAACATCACTGTCCCGAAAAACCCTGCTGAGTTCCACAAGGATGAGCCCAGCCATTCCATCTGTTGTGATCAGGACTGAAGGATCCCAGGAAAGGTTGAACAGCACAAACTCCTTGGAAGTGTCTTCCTATCTATGCCTAATTTTTTAATCATACATCAGAGTGCCTTTTCAGATGTTTTGTTAAAAAAGGAAAAAAAAGTCAAATGTGTTTTTTAAACAATATTTGTTTGTACAACTGTGACTCTCTTGGAGTGTTTTTTTCTGGGAGAGAGGGAAGGAGGGAGAAAAAGGAAAAGAGGGATAGAGGAAGGAAAGAAGGACCTTCAGAAGGAAGGAAGGACCTTCCTTCTGTAGGACCCTCCTGTCATTGCAAACCTCATATCTTTGCTTAGCTGAGCAGAGTACAAGAACATCCCTCTCTTAAGATTGTATTTGGGGTTCCACAGCAAAGGGATGTGTTAGGTATGGTTGGACCGCCCTCCTGCCTTGTCTAATACTGTTTGGATTCACACATTGAGCCAGGTCAGGATTTGACATGAAATGTGATCCCAACTATGTTGGCGGGAACTTCTGAGCCATGCTGGACCTCTTGGTATTTATTTACAGAAGAGAAAGAGCTTTTTCTAAAATAATCCAAGTTTGCACGGGTTCTGTATCTAATCAATGTAGAGGTTTAGTTAACAGATGAGCTATTTTTCTCAGGTGCCCTCTTTGGGGTGAAATCGGGATTCCTTTTGTTGCTGTCCATGGGGTTTTCTTGGTTGGGAAGGATTGAAGGAAAGAGGAGAAGGGGCGGCAGAGGATGAGATGGATAGATAGCATAGTCAGTGTGATGGGCGTGAGCTTGGGAAGACTCCGGGAGGCAGTGCAAGGCGGGGGGCCTGGCGTAATGCAGTCCATGGGGTCGCGAAGAGTCGGACACGACTGCGCGACTGAACAACAAAATTTAATAAATAAATAAAATAAATATTTAAATTAGCTGACCCTTTAGAAGAAAATTAGGACTAGAATTTTACCTTTCCTTCCTTCACTGAAGCTCTGTTTTAATTTTATAGTCTTGTTTTATGGTGTTATAAGCATCCTCCCAAGTAATTGAACAGCAAGATGGGTGGCATATACATTTAATAAATAAATAAAATTTCCAGCTTCAGTTACTTGAATCTCTAGATAGAGCTGAGAGGGAAAATCATCCTCTGGGTTGAAAGTCACGGAGTCTACAAGCCAGCCCAAAGGCTACTGAGGTAGTTGAACCAAAGATGAGGCTTGATAAAAGCTTCTTCTCCTATTTCCTCTCAATGTGAACCCAATATTGATGGACTGGAAATGATGAAGTCATGCAATGTACCCTAAATATGAAAAGTTTGATCTTTTCATACAGTATAATGCATGGATTTGATTCTTCTGAGTCACTGAGCAAGCAAGAACATGCTTATAACCATTTGTATGGGTGACAAGCAGGTCATTCCCAGCGGCGGTGATAACTCTGTTTCTGGTCTTTGTTGGAAATGGGAAATCTGCCTAATATTGTCTTTGGTCTGATCCAACAGCAGGACTTGTCTTAGCTTTTCAACTGATGGAATGTGGTTGTGGGTATGAGGAACCATTATCACTCACTTCTGTAGTTCACAGTTGCCATGAAAAATGGCTTGTCCTATTAGTGTCAGACAGAATATTCCTCCATACAAAACATAGTGACTATAATCTTATATCTCCATGCAAATAAAAAAATACACCAACTCAGAAAGGACATCTGCTCCCTTGTTTTCTATCCATGCTACCTTTTCACCTGCATGGAAGTTTTGATCCATCACCAGAAGGTCAGAAATGACTAAGCCATAGGCCACTCTTAGCCTTCCTAAGAAAGATGGAAGATCTATTGAATAGAACTAGGACAAAAACTAAATTTGCTTTCATTTCAATTGAACTGAAGCTAAATTAAATGAACTCAACCTAGTTAACGTAATTATTCTCAAGGTAATTTCCAAACTTATTAAAACCCTACAAATTGGGATGACATATATAAAATGTTTTGAAGACTCTCTGTTTCCATAAAATTTTGCACATTTAGGGGACAGTTGAGAGTGGTATTTGTGGATTTAATATTTTAAAGCCTACCTGAGATTTCCTTAGTTCTTGAAGACTTTCTGACAATTTCCTATCTTGAAATGAAAAGGGACCACGCCAACAATTATCAGCAGACCCAAATCCAAATATGACTTTTTCTTATAAAAAAACCTGAATAGAAAAACTATTCAGGGCCATCTGCACTATCCATCCTGGTGATAGACGATCCACAGAGTTTTTGGGGTCTGTTTCTCTTCCTCAATACATTTTATTGTTTCTTTCTAAACGCTACTCAACAAACCCTAAGTTAAAAAATATATAATAAAGAAACAGCCAGCGTTCAAATGAACAAGGTAACAGCACTAGAAAGATCAATATTATTTTTCTTTTCACTGCCTGGAAATATTTCAATTATTGTGTACATATTTTAATTATTTTACTTCCACCCTGTATTTTGTCCACCAAAAGAGCCACCGCAGTCTTAAGCCAGTTTGGAAGGAGAAGGGAATCAGCTGTGACATCACAATACTCTCTAAAGCTACTGATAAAAAACAGATCAGTGAATGTACGATGCACTTTCTTGAAAGCCTCATTCCAGCTCCTCACATCTCCCCTCCACAAATATTTCAAGTTTACCCAACAGCTTGGAGGAGGTGCAATAAGAAGCATCCAGGAATGCACAAACCCAGATGTTCAAAGCTATGTCAGAGTTTCCCATTGCTGCACATTCTATTTTTATTCCATGTTTTCCCTTTGGATGGCAACAGCTGAAGTGTCATAACAATGGGGAACTATCGCCAAATGTGCTGCATTGGCAGTTCATTCTTCAGGGAAGTAAACGTGCTTTAGATAATGAAACAACATGAATAAAATCAATGATTTTTCTAGAAAGCACAGGAACTGACCTTGAGATGTCTTGCCTTGGAGCCCACTGAGAACCCCTGAATACCAACAGTCCCATTTTCTAGCAAATGTGACTCATATAAAGATAGGCATGTTTGGTCTTGGAGAAACCTAACGCAGTTAAGAAAACTATTATTATTAAATTATACAAGTTGAAAATTGGGCCAAGGGGAGATCATGTTGCTGCCGTGCCCTTACAATTTTTAGTCACCAAAACATAATAATACAAGTGTCACTCAATTTGCAAGCCAATTCCTCACCCCTGCAGCAGACTACTCCAGAATCATGCCTGCCAACATCTTCACTGGCAGGAATTTACAACAGGCATAGCTTAAAAACAGCAACTCTCCGTGGGTGTCTATTTATGCATAAACCACAGATTGAAAGAAAAAGAAAGCTATTACTGGAGAAAATTATGGTGGAAGGAAGATGGGAATTTGAATCAAGCTTCTGAAATCTAGAGCATCACATCCTTGCTCCCTTTCCTTTGTAAAAAAATCTGAAATTGCTGACCAGGATTTAAACAGATTATAAAAATTTGATCTATTCTTCCTTGGTTACTAATAAAGCCTTAATGTCATCTTCTCTTGCTATTTCAAATATATATATATATATTTGATTATTGGGATTCCAATAAAAAGGAATATCTGTAGCTCAGGGTTGAATTATGGAATATTTGGTGCTGAGTTTTGTTATTTGCTAGCCACATCAGTGCACTGATGATGATGTTACCTAGTTGAGTAATCAAATATCTGCAAGCAAACAAACAATCTCAGAGACCACCAAGGAATGGGGAGAGTAAAAAAGGTAAGATAGCAGTCACAATGGTGTGGTCAAAGCTCAACCTTTAAAAAAAAAAGGGTGCTGGCAGAGCTTCGATCAGACTATCATGGTTGCCATCTTGATTCTTTAAATCATTCCTGATTATTATTGTATTGCACTAGATTTTCATAGATTATTGCATCTTAATAAACAGGCTGGATCTCAACAGAAACATACAGAGCTAACCACATAAAAATATTCGGAGCAAAACTAGCTTGACAATTAAGCAACTACCTCTGACATCAACTGCAAAGAGTTGTGAGTGGTTAAAGAAAAGAGGCCCTTTGAAATGGGTCTCCCCAACTAACTACTACACTATGCCATTTGCACAATTACAAGGAGAGACATCTTTATTTCAAGAGAAAATGTTTTGAAGACTAACTCTGCACATTTAATACAAAGGTTGCTAGACTATAGGTTATGTCATCAAATGCATTTAACATTGCAAAGACTCCTCCAGACAACAGTTCTCCTTTCCTTTCCCCATTGACTCTTAGAAGATAAAATTCTTCCCAATGATTCTTTCTAAATCAAATATCAATTATGGACTTTGACAATCCTTTAATTCTACCTAAAAAAACTTTCCTGGCTACAATTTTGTCCAACCACTAGTGTGAAAAATATTTGGAGATTTTATTTGGCTTTCAACCTGATTGGAAATCACAGCGTTCCTCTCCGAAACAGAGAGAAATCAAGGAGCAAATATCTCTATCTGCAACTCCTTTTGGAAATAGAATCCCATTTCACATCACGAACAGCTTTCTTCCCTGTTCCCTATTATAATTGGAAAGCTGTTTTTCCCTCTGATTTCTGTCCTAAATATTTGCTCTGTAAAGTTCTGCAGAGCAGAGCACACAACAGATTTCGAACCCTAAAAGCTACAGTCAGCTTTTAAAAAATCCCTGCAGTAAGAATCTCAAACGTAAAGTAACTCTTTTGCTTTGCTCTCAACATTTCACACCATGTGCTTATTTTTTTTTCCTTTTTTTAAAATAAACTCACTGTAGCTCTGTTTACTCCTTCTGGAAGCAACTAGCAAAATGAACTGAATACTTTTCTTGAAGTGCCTTTTTCCTTTTCCTCATTATTTTTAATTGTACTGTTGACTTCTATTTTTGGCATCTTTGAAACGTACACATGCCCAACTACACTGCTGATACTGTTTAACAATTGGTGGGTCAGTTAGTTTTAGGAGGAAATCAGGAGCTAGCATAAAGAGGAGAAAAAGGAGAGAAATCCACCTACAGACTCTTCAGAGGAATGCTAATAGCCACATGAGAAATCAGAACTGTCCACAAAGCATCGACAATACAAATGCTGATCAGTTTCATACCAGAGGAATTCTTAAGATACCTTGCAGACAATGTTGCAAGCTCTAAGTTCCTTTTATAGTCCTGTCTGTTTAAATTAGGGAATAGAAATCACTTGGGGGGAAAAACTTCACTGCATTCACAATTTATCAAAGAAGAATCGTCCCATCTCTTCATCCTTTGTTTTTTTGCTTGCAGACATTTCATTACCTGATTAGGTAACATCATTAGTGCTTGTGAGCCTGGGGTTTGCTCCCTATTTAATCGTATAATGAAATGCCTGCAAGCAAACAACCTCAGAGAGCACCAAGGACTTCAGAATTCAACCCTGAGCTACAAATATTCTCTTCTATTGAATGTTAAGAGCAATACATATTAGGAACTAGCAGATACAGGACGGATGCATTCTAATCAAGCAGCTATCTTCGAATAATGCCAGCACCTCTGAATCAAGCACAATTCCTGATGACTGCATGACCCATCTCTGCTGTTTAAACACTGGCAAGAATAGGGAAGTGCTGTGCCACACCATCTTTCTGAAGGTTTTTCAGCTGGCCAGTCTAGCCTAGAACCCTGGAATTCTCAACTGGTTTTTCATCGTAGTGTTAACCAGGTCCAGTCTTGTTTGACTGAGAGGTCTCTTCCTTCAAATAGCAGTTCTACGATTTTTGCCAAGTGACAAAATCTGTGCTTCTTCCCATACTAGCCCACCTCCAGTTTCTCTGAAAATGCTAACATCAGTAAAGTGGAAAACTAAGACCCCTCCAGACAATGCAAGAACTTGGGGCCAGAGCGTTCTCAATCTGCATGCATAACTGCATCATTTTTGGATCAGCTACCTTCTTTTTTAAAATTAGAATCAACATGAAAGCTGACTTTTCTGCACCTCCAGTGGTGTTTGCAGACTTTTCATATTATCTGGGAAAAGCAGGACTACTTCTGCTCCATAGGAGATATAGCCAGCCATTTAAAGTAAAACTCTTCTTGATGTTCACCAGTGACCTAGTTGCCAACAGTACAACAGTTCTGGAAATACTTCAAGATTCACTTCCATCTTTTTCTACCTTTCTCCCTCTCTCAGTGATGCCAAAGACAAATATGATTGCTCATAAATGTCGAAAGGGGAAAGGAGGGGTAGAAAATCCCATTAAGCTGGGCATGTCTGCAACAGGCTGCCTCAGGCCTCGGTATATTAACTCTGCTCTCCCACTTGAGTGTATCACCAGGAAAGAATTTAATCATTGTGCGATTAACAGTTTAGAAAGAAAAGAAAGAATAACACTCAAAAGAAAGGAGAATCCAAAGAGGCTTAGCAGAGGACTCATGTGCTGCAAATGCCGGTCCTGTTGCTTGCTCAAAAGTGGCCCTCAGCTATTAATTGGTCTTTCTCTCTCTCCCAAATGTTATTAATTTCCTAGAGTTAATTCTTAATTCTTTCCACGCTGAAAGCCAAGCACGTGGGGAAAAGGTTGTTTACTGATCAAGTGGTTTTCTTCTGGCTGCATACTTGATTTTTTTTCAGGTGCCATCCCTAGCTAAGGAAGGAGGGAGAAAAGTGGGTGCACCATTGCTTCCAAATGCTCTATTACCAACTCAGCACAGATTCAGGAATTAATCATGTACCATAGCTTTGCATAGATTAGAGCATTTTAGAACTATTATTCTAATATGGTGAAGCAAATGAGAGAGAGAGAAGGTGGGTGGGTATAAAAATATTACATTCCTGCAACTGTCTTGCTTTTACTCTTTTATTCTTGAGTTTCCCAATCAAAACTCAATAGCGAGCAATATTATTATTCCAATACAATTGGGAGCCTGGGAAATTAATAGGAGTTCGCCATACGGTGCCCTCCAGATGTTCTAAGATGCTGTCTGGCAATGCTGGAAATTGTAATGCTGAGCCAGCTGGTGGGCACCAAGATGTGGGGAAGAAAGGTTACCGCTTTTGTGATGCTTCTCCAGTGAGTTTGCAGCTATTACAACTGGGCCTTATAGGAGTCTTCTTTCTTATAGTTCTTCACAGTGGCTAGCCTGGCAAAGCCTGCTGTGCTCCTAAACAGGTTTTTCTGAACAGAGAAAGAGTTCAGTAAAGAGATGCTTCCTCCTCTGTTGAGTTAAGGAATCATCCTACAGCTGCCACCACTTGGAGAATAAAGAAGAGCATTTATGCTGCAGTAATGAGGTGAGGCCTTTCTTCAGACTTCTCTTTTATGGTCCACCTCTCCATCTTAATAGTTCATGAAGCACAATAAATTCACGCCACAGCTAGTATTACAAAAACAAGCTGGCTGAGATGTTCCCCTTTTCTCTTAAATGCCAGAAGACTGATGGAGGAACTCAGATGGGAAAGCTCAGAAAGTATCATTGTTTACGTAGTTCATATTTTATAGCGAATATTATTACAGAAGATCCATGGGTCTTCTGAAAACAGCTTCTCCATGTTTCTTCCAGATTTCATTCCATCCCTAGCCAGAATGGTATAACAATTCTTCCTAAATAATACTTTGTGCCAAAAGCTCTTTTTAAAGCATTCCATCTCTTGAGCCCAAGTTAGCTAATTCATTCAAGTGGAGTATTCCAAGTGTTAAATTCCTTCCAATCTTACCCAAAGCAATTTGGACACTTCCCACTGTAACCATTTTAGGCAAAGAATTAATTTGCTTCTCTGCTCAATTTTAACCTTAACTGACTTGCAGCGAAACAATGAAGAGAAGTTTCTTGCAAGTGTCTCCGGGAATTTTTGCTATTGTTGGTTCAAGATAGCATGACATTTGCAGATTTATCAGGGTGGCCTTTGCTACCAATTTTACTAAAGGAAGGTCTAGGAGACTTTAAACTCAGAATCAACAGATCACTTCTCTGATTACAAATCTTTCATCTTGTGTGGTAAAGGAATCTTCACCTTCGTAAATTTTCATTTTGCAAGACACAAAGTCCATTTGGAGGGCTGTTCTCCCTTCATTTCATGGGAATCAAAGCTAGGCCTCCAACATTATGCACTGCAGTGGAATTTACAACAGACATTATTTATAGGGAGGAGGAGGAGGAGATGGAGGAGAAGGAGAAAGAGGAGAAGATGACATGGGCACATGATTAAGTCTGCACTATCCAAATATAGAAGCAATACTAAGTCATGGTTTACCAATACGAGATTGAAATTGATGCATACCACAAATAAAATTTGTTTGGTAAGTAAATTCAGTTCACTTGTACTTTACAGTAGAACCATGCCAAATAAGGACAAAAGAAAAGTAACAATGCCTTCTCCTGATGCTTTTGTCCAGTTTCCCTAAGAGAGGCACCCTTCAACGATGTTGAACCAACTCCCATAAATCCCAGCCTTGAAGATTTATGGAAGCTAGGGTCTGAAAGATGTGGAGGAAATCAAACTGGGAAAATCTCCTTTAAGTCAACCATGCCAGGCCTGAACCTAATTAATATTACTCTTCAAACTATTGAAAGAAAGTTGTACCCACCATTTCAGTTCTCTTGACATTTGCAGTCCAAAGTACTTCATCCTGCTCAAAAACTCAAGCTAATTTAACTCATTCATTGAATGGGGCCACAGAGTTGGAGGATGTGATATACTTTTGCTGTCCTCATAGCTGACAAAGACCAAAGCCCTTGGCTACAGATATTTTGTTTTGTTGTCCTGAGTGTTCCCTTGGGTTTATGGGTTTATTTTTTACTCAATTTCACCAGCTATGCTTATCCTTTTCCAAAAACTCTCCTGTTCTGCTCTCCCCCACAAGATAGCATCTATTGAAAGTGTTTCCAAAAAGGCACTCCATCAAATTATCAGCAATTTGATCCAGTCTTGCATGAAATATTAGCCCTTATGTAAAGAATGAGTGCAAGATGAGACAAGAGGATGAAATTATGGTGGTAGAACATTGACAGCAAACAGAACATCCATTCTGTAATTATTATTGGTTTATGAACTTGGAAAAGCTTCATTCTACCCTAATACTAAACAAGACCAGTTCCCAAATTATTTTTATGAGTTCCATGGGGGCAATTAAAATTCACACTGATGCATCACATTCTTGGCCCAACTATCTCCTCACCTCCACCCCCAGGAACAGCATTTCTACCCATCCTTAACAACTGCATGCATTTGCAAAGTACTGTGGTGGAATTTGCACGCCATGCTAAGCCAAAATTAAATAACTCTTAGCATAGCAGGATATGTCAACCCAGCATTCTGGTCACTAGTTGATATCAGCTAATAAATCTATCCCAGTGAAAATTCCATCCCTTCTAACATATTCTGACCTTCTAATACATTGGTGGATTTTTTTGGCGCCAAGACAGCAAAGGAATTAATCACACAAAAGGCTTGAGTGTCAGCATTACAGATGACCCCAGGAATGGTCTAACACCCCCCCCAACAAAATTCTTTATTTCCCCCATGAACTTTTCTTAGCCAATATAAAATATTTATTCCAGATACACTATGGCTGCTTTCTCTGAAAGATCATTCTCCCGCACTATCTTAGTCCACTGGGGTAAAAATAACTTTACCATGCTATCAAACTAAGTTTAGCAAGACCAGGCAAAAGCTATTAAACATGCCAATCATAGTTCCTGGTTTTGCACATTTTGCACATACTTCCCTCTATCAGAAACAGTGTATTGGGTTAAACATAAACCATCTTTCTGAAATCTCCATGCTCTCCCAACTGAACTCAATAAAATGGAAGACCTCCAGATTACTTGGATTCATCTAACCTTGCTGTTATCTTTGATCATTTCTTTATTTCATATTTCTACCTACGAACAAACCTCTGCAACTACCTGACAAGGGATTCCTGCCCCAAATCAATTCCAACTAACAATTATCATGGCACAACTGATTCCAGAAAACTAGTATCATGCAGAGTTGCTTTATACTCTCCTCTTGCTGCTATGTTTAGGGGTATAATTACTGTGATCCCTAATCCTAATACGGATGAATTTCCAAAGCACGGGGAAAAATAAAGAGGCATCAGTTAGAACTGCTTGCTTAAAAAAAAGAACAATGCTGAGAGAAATGACATAAAAAAGCTTAGAGTATTTTAATGGACACAAAAATAAACGGCAATTAATTGTTCTGACTTTGAAACTCAAGCAGAAATGGGATAGACATCAAGACAAGTAACGTAAGGCAAGTGCTGAAGAAATGAAATGATCTTCTGTTCTTCCTCACAACCGGCATTCCCAAATATTTTTAAAGGGATTGCTTTAACTTATGCCATCTGTAAGACTTAAAGTAATAGCTAGCCTAGTTTCATCAAGCTTTATATATAATTTTTATTTATCTCTCTATCAAATTTAGGGACTGCCCATCTCATTCTCAGCATTCAACAAAGTCTCAGTTTCTGGTCAGATTCTGCAAATGGCCTGAATATTTTAGCCAAAGATCTTAACTGATAACTCTGTTCATTACAGGGCTTGGGAAAACTATCTTGTTAAGGGATATCTTTTACTGCCCTGTCTCCAAAATTCATCTAGGTCGAAGTTTCTAAGTTATTTGCAAGTCTGCTTTGTCTGTCTTTTTTGCAAACAAAGTGAACTGTTGACTTGCAAAATAAGGCTTTCAACATACCAGATACTGATGAAGCATTCTTACCTCCTGGTAAAGTTCACAGAAGCTGCCAGAAGCTGGACTTCGTGTCTGGAAAACCACAATGCCTGACTCTTAGAAGCCACACTGAAAATGACTAATTCCATCCTGGGAAGTTGCCGTGAACCAGCTCCATGCAGCTCAGACTATCTACACCAGCTTTTCCCAACAGAGGTTCCCTGGACTTACAGCATTCCAAGAAAGATTGTGACTGAAAAAAAGAACTTTAAATTTTGCCTGCCATAGCATGTAACGATAGCTGGAAATATGATAATTTTTATTCAAGGTTTCCCTGAGAATTATTTCAAGGGTTCTTCCATGCTAAAAAGGAAGCATTTGTCCAGAATTTCAGCCAGAAACACTTCTCCTCACCCACAACGTGACCTTTTCTGTTATTGCAAA
>JANHZU010002561.1:12140-22190 GCA_032468055.1 Acrochordus granulatus | reverse complement strand
AAGACAGGGAGGCCTGGCGTAATGCAGTCCATGGGGTCGCGAAGAGTCGGACACGACTGCGCGACTGAACAACAACAGGCAATCATTTCATCATGGAACTGAAAGGCCATCCAGATCATCAAAGCTGAGCCATCCTGACAAGATAATTGCCCAGTGATGATGTGGTTTCCACCAGATTCCTTTGTTCCACCCAAAATAAATTTTGTGACATCTTTGAAAATTAAAAATGAGAAGGTACCTGCTCTAACCCTAAACAATAACATCTAGCAGCAGCTTTTCTAAGAATGCCACTGGATTATGCACAGGCCACAGAGGACCTCTTAGAAAATAAAACATGCAGTCCATTCCTCTGTTCAGAGATATGCCCATCTATCCAGAAAAAAATGGCCAAAATTAAACCAAGTAGAAGAGAACATCCGGGGAAGGGACCGAAGAAAAAAAATGAGAGAAAAGGTCTCCACTTGGTCTTCCAGTAAACAGATGCTTTGTGATGGGCTACCTCCACTATGGCAACTACAATATGTTCCCCCACAACCTGCCCTCCTCCCAAAAAATGTTGACTAATTCACAAGAGAAAACATGAAGGAAAATGGACCAATCACTTAGATTGTGGCAAAGGAGTCTTTCCATGTTCTTATAGTCGGTTCACACAGATTTCACAAGACTTTTGAGTCGCTGTGCACCACTCATCCTATTATGAGTCTGAAATATGATGTGGCAAGTAATTTAAAATATCTTATTTAAAAAATATTTTTAAAATATTATAAAAGTTCTAAGCTAAATTATTTATTTCATATGCTTATTTTTATCTTCCGCCTGGAGCTAAGGCTTAATAGAAAAGAAAACCTTGTTTTCTGTTTACTTTGTTTCCAAAAGGAAACAAACAAAATGAGTCCCCAAAGCAATAAAGCAAGTCAGAAAAGCAAGCTACAGAAGACATAAAATAAGCAAATAAAAATGTTAATCAACAAGTGCAGAAGTTTTCTGCCCCCCAAATCAAAATAATTTTAAAACCTTGCATCAAGCTGGAATTAAATGATACAGAACACCCTGCCCGTCAGCAGAATATGAATAAAACAGTCCTTTCTCATGACTTGGCACAAAAAAATCAAATACTGTTTTACAGGCCCAAACAAATTAGGCCAATTGCACAAATTTGCATCTGTTTGCTTGTTTCAACTCATGAATGCAGGGTTCCAGGAAAGATAATTTGGGATCTAACCGCCTTTCCTTTTTTCCAGAAATTTCACTCTAATTCCAGAAAAACATCACTTGTTCCTTAGGACAAGCAACTCCCAATAGGCTCACCCAGCATCCAAGGAGAAAGAAGCTGGTAAGCATTGTACAGCAGGAGTGATATCTGGACTGTAAACTAACTCATGGTTTGCTTAATCTTGGCTTACTGAATTGTCAGATTTCCCCCATAAGTAGAAATCAACAACTGCAGCAACCACACAAAAATACCAAGAGCTGCAACCTAAGATTCAGAAAGAAGCAGGAAACTATATCCAAAGAATTTCAGTCACTGTCCTGGCTCAAGGACAAGCCCTATTTAGTGAAACAGGGTTCAAGGCCTCTTATTTTAACTTTCCTTCTCTCCCTGATGGATTGTTCATCCTCTTCTTTTGCGCTCAACTTCTTCTTTTTTGTAACACTCAGATTTGCTATCATATTGTTTTTTACTGATTGTGTGAGTACTGTGATATGAATGGACCTCCTGGACTCCAACACCCTGAACCACAGCTTTCAAATTACAAGCCTAGGTTATTACTATGATTTATCACATTGTTATGCTGCTGACTCTAGGTGGCTAGACTCTAGGTTCATACAACAGGGCAAATCACAAGTAATCAAATTATTTTTTCATACTTTATTATGCACTGTGTGAACATTATCATTTTCTTCCTATTACGTGAGCAAAGAAAAAGGCCAATGGGAAGCGCTGGACCTAAGCGCTGGACCACTCGCATATCAGATCCATGCACTATGGTTAGCCTAGTCATGATTTATTGAACTTGTCACAACCGCAAGTACTAGATTACTCTACAGACTAAGCAGAAAGCTAAGCAACCAGAATGTGATTTAATATGATGCTTTGGCATCATAAAGATACCACTTTATCATGCTTGTTTTTCCATTCAGGAAAAAAATCATAAGAAAATGTGTAAAAGCACAACCTCTTTCTAAAATCAGAATCAGATCCAAAGATACATAATTCTGTATCTGATATTTTTAGGTTTATGATTCTAGCTGTAAGCTGACAGAGTCATATTGCAGAGTGAGATGAGCAGCATATAAACTTAATAAATTATTTTGTTTGTTCTCCCTTGGACACACAGTCTCTCTCTCTCATGAACACACATACACACATAATCCCCCTTGAGAGTTTAGAAAACAGCCCTGGTTTCCAATCAAATGGATTCAGGGAGGCAGGAAAGATTAGAACCCAAATTAATTTCTTGAGAAAGATGCCTGATAAAAGATGCTTTGGGATAAAATTAGACTGCTGGATGACCTTAACATTTCTTTATAGCTAAATTTTATGTTTAGGAACTACAATAATTTTTATGACAGATTGAGCCCAATGATATACTGGCATGTAAATTATTTAAGGAAGTGAAGGATATTAAGCAGATGCTAGCTGAGCATGAAACTCAAATTCATATTTTAAATTCCCTTAGTACAGTTAGGAATTCTCACATCTAATGAGAAAATCCTGGGGAACGTTAATCACGAATCTGAGGATTTGAAACATAACAATTGTCCACACCCTGCTTTTGACTGTATGTTATTCCCCAACTTATATTTCTAATGATAACTAGCAGAGTCTTGCAGAAAAGAGATCATGACAGGAAGAAAAGGAAGGTCATCACTCTGATTCTTAAGTCAATCAACCTTTGGATGCATGCAAGATTCAAAGAAGGATGAACTGTAATATCCTAATATTCTTAAGAGTTAAAAGCAAGTTTCCAGAATTCATGATTGTAGCACATAAAGGAATGAGCAAAATCTGGTAAAGCCTCATACACAAAACATCTCCATAAAAGCTTCTAGGGTAGAAGTAACTAAAGACAGAGATAACACACACAGTCATGACCAAGACTGCTTCAAAAGTAAGTAGTGGGATCCAAAGTGTTGGTCTTAATATTAGAGCTACATTAGAGCTATACAGAGTTGTGGATTTGAAGTGCAAAATGTAAAATGTGAGTCAAAGCATTTAGAGCCATACACGTAGCACCTGTTAGGAACACCTTAAACCAAAGGGTAACACATAGACACTCATACAGAAACTGCCTGCTCAATATCTACAGTCCAAGCATGCCATATCTCTGTCAAACCAACAACAGCCCCAGAGTTATCTGTGCGTATTTCCTGGCACTTATATTCTGCTCCACCTTGGACAGTAAGACAGTTCAGTGTTCCACAAAACTATCTGGGTGTCCCATTACTGAATTAGCAAATCAGAGAAAATTGAGATTTTTGTCACCATCACTATTGCTGTCTCTAAACCATGGTGTGATATGTCTGAGACCAGGTTAAGCCCACTTGTCAAGAAAGAAAGCATCCAACGCATTCAATCCAATCATTATTACCCTAGCCTTTAATTCAGCGTTTCCCAACCTTGGCAAAGGAGAATTTTGGGGATCTTAAAATTGCCTAGGTTGCTTTAGGTGGATGGGGGTTCAGCTCTCATCTTTACTAATATCTGCAGCAAATCAGAACTGGTTGATTCTGGTTCTATATTCCTGGAAAATATCATGTTGTTTGTCCCTGAAGTAGGATAATAGCTCAAAGCTTCTGAAGCATCTTCAAAGATACAGTGGGGTTATGCCATTTTAGCTTCACAACAATCATATAAACTGTTTAAAGTTGAGAAAGGATGAAATATGAAGAAGTGTTTCTTGTATTAGCATTCTTCATATTGTCACTGCACTTCTTTTGAGATCTTCTTTTGCAGTTTGCCCATGATGAACTATCCACAAGCTGTGTGAAAGTCATCCTGATAACTAAATCAGCACAAATTGTTGATTAATTTGGTCCTTTAAAAGTGATTTTTATAAAGGGTTCCCGAATGTTAGACTGTTTAACCAGTTCTGGATCCCTTTCAGTTCAATTGTCATCAATGGGAAAGACTGATTTGCTAGACCTTTCTCAAGTCAGATGTTTACTATCCTTTATTCAGATGTCTTATTACCTATTTTTTGGCGGATAAATAAATCTAGGATTAGTCATGAACTATTCTACTCTTGCTCTTGTTAATTATGTCTTAAAATTGTTCTAAGAATACTGAAGGAGTATTGAATATGTAACATTATTGTTATTAGGAGCCCGAGGCAAAATTCATAGGCACAAGATGAAGCCGTCTTCCTGGAGCCAAGCAGGCCTGGGCAGAACACAACTCTAGATCTCCAGGGTAGAACCAGGAGTGAACTTGCAATTATCTTCAACTCCCAGAGGTTTCAGACTTGCAGCAACAACAGTGTGCTCCTTCTACCCTAAATGATAAATATCTCCCCACGTGAAATGTTGGTGATCTATGAGCAAACAAGTGCATCTTGTTTCCAACATTTGCAAGCAAGCATTGAAAGTAGGTTCCAAAAGATCGAGCATGCTTTGAAAATGATACTCCTGCTCCTGTCTGTGAACACACTGTCTCCCTCCTACTAAGAATCTAACTCTTAAAGCAGCCACATCCCTGAAAAAAACAAACAAACTGGTTGCTTTATGGAGGACCAGAGAGAAGCTCTGCTTGAGGTCTGAAGCATTCCTCCATAACTTTTGAAGCATGTCTAGCCAGATTTCACACCATACAACTCACGCAAGAATTAAATTCTAAAGGTCTTCTAGCCTACCCTCCAGGACACAAATAAAAGCCACCCGAGGCATAGTTCAACTTGATTTTGCTTATACTTTTCTCCATTCAGACATACCACACAAACGGATCTGCCCAGCATTCCTCAAGAAAAAGCTGAAGGTGCTCAAGTGTCTGTTAGCAGCGGGGTTGAATTTTCTGAACATTTAGGACAGGATCTTGATAGAACAGAAGCCACAGACTGGAAAAATCCCATAGAAGGTTGCAAAATAGAAGGGACTAATATTCACTATGGATAGAAAAGTAGTAACTAGGAGGCTATATTTGTGCAGAACTGAAAATAAACCAACCATATTTAAATCTAGAGGATTATATGGATACAGCCAAGATCGGTATTCTTACCTCCTATATTCTGTGTCATGTACATTTTGAATGCAATATTTTTCCTAATCTTGTTTTTTTTGTTCATAACTTTCCCAAAGTGACCCAGTTTTGAAATTACAATCTGCCTTTCAATTTAGCAAAAAGTACATAATCTAAAAGATAAGCATGTTTCAATCTACATCTAGAAAGTCTGGGTTGTATGAATTAAGTTGGCTTGCTGAAAAATACTGACCAAGCAAAATGCTTCCCAGGATAGTGGTGAGTTACTGATAGACCCAGGTTCAAGGCAGCCACCGGATGACTCCAAGACAGCACCATCTTACAATCCAGTCTACTTTAAACAGCTGTTTTCATGCAAGTCATATTGAGTATGCAATGCTACTAACTATCTTGAGCTACTAGGAGAAACCTGGGCTATGAACCTAAAAAAAAAAACAATCTGGAAAGCATCCAGTGAGGAAAGCTGCTATAAACCAACAAAGATTCAGGATCAAGTTATGAGATTCCTGCAGTTAAAACTTCATCTAGCTAACTCTGACTGCCAAGGAGCCTTGCATATATAAGGTAAGCTCACTGAGCATATTTTTGTTATCCTGTCTCAAATTCCTTGAACACACATGGGAATGCGTAATTCTCCAGAAGAGGATGGTGGCCTCTCTAGTACTGACA
Source organism: Acrochordus granulatus (assembly GCA_032468055.1). Lineage (NCBI taxonomy): Eukaryota > Metazoa > Chordata > Lepidosauria > Squamata > Acrochordidae > Acrochordus > Acrochordus granulatus. The sequence goes on along the minus strand of JANHZU010002561.1, from coordinate 16,324 downwards.
GTGTGTTAACAGAATGAACTATGTATTTTCATGAATATTTCAGATGTGGCTTTGCAACATCAACAAATATGTACTGATTTTGGTACAGGCGGATTGATCACGTATTTGACACTCTAAAAATCCTCTCTCTCTCTGGTCTGAGGAGAGATCCAGCTCTGCTGTCAAGCTAAGAGCATTCCTGCATTTTCCTCCTGCTTCTGAGTTTTGCTCAGAAAGCACACATCTGTTCAGCTTTTTCTTACTCGGTATTTTTCCCTCTATAATAAATCTGGTTTCTTTTAAAATGCTTCCCCTGTTTTTGTCTGTTAATATCTATATGCAGAATTTGAGGAGTCAATTTTCTACTTTTGGCATTTTCTTATCTTTATCATAGGGGTTTCTGGAAAGACGCCACCTTAATTCTTGCAGCTACCTTCAACCTAGAGTGTATTTGTACTTATCATTTCTGTTCATTTGATTAAAAATGTCTAGTTTATTGAAAACAGATTTCCTCTACTCCAATCCTTTGCTTATTTTATCAAACCAGATAAAATTCCATTTCCATCAGTCTCCTCAGTGTTTCTGTTCTTTTTCCTTAATTTATCCATCTTTTACAGGACACGCCTTTATCTTATTAAGTGACTAATAAAAGTCCAGGACATTATCACTCATCTTTTTCCAACCTGGTGCCTCCGGAAATACATTGTACTCTAACACATGGAGAACATCAGGCTGGAGGAGGCTGAACTAAATGCATCCCAGAAATGGCAATAACAACAGCTAGTAAGTCCTTGATTGTTTCCATCACTCTTTCTAGGAGGAAATTTGGGAGGTATGTGCCAAGGAAGTGAAGCCAAAATTAGAAAACAGAAGGCATTCTCAGGAGGTTTGCTTTAAAAGACAGATTGCCCCCAGAAGCGTAGAGAGACCCACAATTCAGTTGTTGACAGTTGGCTGCAAAACCAAACTGAAAACTGCAGCAGGCAAAGAAGTAGAACAGCCTTCGAGATGGCTAACCCCAAACCTGGGAGAATGAAGGCCGAGAATGGATAGCAACATTTTTCCACAGGACCCCAAAGGGCAAACTCAAGAAACTGCAACTGCAGCTACAGTTTGCAGGGAGCAAATATGACCCACATTCAAAACAGCAGAGCTCCCCAGTGCAGCTTCATTACCTCTCCCAACGGTGACTTAAAATACATCTCTTTCTACCGATTCTTTGCAACCCAGGACCTTAGGAAAGGATCTGTTCTAGTAATTCATCACTTTCTGAATGTAACACAAGGCAATGGTTTTCATCTTCAAAGCCTTAAAGGGCCTGAATCCCAATTATTTAAGGGAACACCTTTTTACCTCTGAATACATCAGACTGGGAGCCCAGACGAGCAAGAGAAGGAGCCCTTCTGCCCATAACTCGCTTTGCATGTTCTTAGGATCTCAGTCTTTCAAAGACCTGTTTGTGAAGCTCAGGATACAAATTTCTCCTGTGCTTGTGCCTTTAATTCCTTCTGCCTTCAGACAAACCTTCCTTTTAACCAGACCCTTAAAAATCTGATTAATAATGATTAAACTTTTCTTTAAATCTTGTTTTCTTATCGTCCTATTTTATTGTTACAGCTGAGTGCCAGACAGAGAGAAGGGCAGGGTATAAATTGAAACAATAAAGTTAATTAAACGAAGAAGAGCAGGGGTAGAGAAAATGAAAGAATGGCACTTGGGAGACAATATTACACTGGACTCCGTTTTGCCAAAAGTGACCCAACTGCCAAAAATGCATCCAAATCAGATTTTTCCTGAAGAAGTCACAATTCAAAGAGGTGAATGGTGCTCTACTTGCCCAATTTCCCAGTTTGAGGAGATGTCTGAATCCAAAGCTTTATTTTGTTTTACTTTTTCCAAGATGGAGCTGTATATCTCTGATCTTTCGCCCTATTTTTTTAAATCTGGTGTTTTTTACAATAAGCTGTGCTAACTTATTTTGTTTTATGTGTAAGGCCACCCATTTTAGCAAGTGACTCTGGGCAGGAAATCATCTTAAATTAAAAACAATTCCAGTCACAAATACAAACATTAATTTTACTTTCATTTCCCTAGATATTGATTATTCTCTTCTATCAGCATTATTCCCATTTATCGTATTTATTTCATTTTAATACATCCCATTTTTTAAAGAATGAGATTTTAGACATTTTCTCCGAGGAAGCTTATTTCTAAAGGACCTTGATGGAGAAAAAGAAGTTCTCATACTAACTCTGGCCACCCAAATCTCAGAAATCTTTTTAAGCAACCAAGATCGATGAGTTAATACCAACTATGGATCAAATCTCAATTAAGTGGGGATGATTTATTTGCTCTCAGTAACTAATTTGACCCCCAAATTTATTAGGAAACTAACAAAGATCTACAGAGCTCTACATAAAGTGAGTACTCCCCTTTTTTGAAAGTGAGATGGCAGATAACCTCCTGAACAGCATAGTCATAGAGGATCAACACAAGAACGTAATAGTCATTCAACATGATCTGCTGGTAAGATACAATCTTACATGTGTGCTGAAAGCACTTCACTAGTTGCTAATTGCACAGAGGTGAAATACAAATGTTGGTGATGACCTTTAAAGTTCTGTACAGGCTATGTCCAGGAGAAAAGAATGCCTCTTTCTATCTAATCCTCACCCCAACCTTTGAGATCATCTCAAGAGATTTACTGACTACTGCCAGAAGTTCACCTCATGGAGCTCAGGTTTAAACCTTCTTTGTTATTGTCCAAGTTCTCTGGAATGTACTCTATTCCACATCAAAGGACTTCCCAGGTGGCTTGTAGAAAGCCCTTAAAACATATCCTTTTCAACAGAAGAGAATATCTGTAGCTCAGGGTTGAACGATGAAGTCCTTACTGTTTTCTGAGCTTTTAACTACTGTTTTTCGTTGATGTTTTCAAGGTTCAATTTCAAGTTTGTGTTTTATTCTTTTTTTCTTGGCTACTCTTCCATTATATCAGCGATCAGTAATAAAATACATTTAATCAATAACAGGAATGACATGGGTAATGGAAAACACCCAACCTGCCTTTCACAAAAAGCTTAACAAAATTGACAAGTACCTACAGTATTATACCCTGACTCCTGTTTGTGTTTTACATACTGAGTCCATAACAAGGTACTTTCTATATGTAAGCCTACAAAAAATAAAAAGAAGTTTGTTGTATAAACATTTAGGGAAAAATATATTAAATTTGAACAGGTTTGACTTATGGTAACTTTTGTGCAACTATGGGCTTGAAAGTTGGGTTATTGAAGGTGGTAAGAGTAGCATATGATGAAAATAAAGCATGTTGAGAACAAAAGGATTTCTTAACAAGCTGTGAGAGAGGCAATGATGGATAATGATTCTTTGATGGTTTAATACAGTTATGGGTAAAAGTTTAAGGAATGCTCATGGCTATGGTAGAGTTTTGTTGGGTGGGAACATGATTGTACATGTATTTTTGTATGCAGCTAACAACTGAAAACCTTAATTATTTGCAGCAAATAATTTGATTTCTTGATGCCACAAAAGCTATGGGTTTCAAAATATATCAAGGACCAAAGTAGTCATGTTTGGGAAATCTGAGTAAAGTTTGGGAAATCTGAGTAAAGTAAAACTTCTGTAAGTTATACAGAAATGGTGAAAAACTAGAACACGTTGATGCATTTCCCTGCCTTGCTACAATGTTAACTGCCAATGGACAAGTGGACGGAGAAACATAAAACATGCAAATGCTGAAAAATAACAGATAGCCTATGATCTGTTGTGAAAAATGCACATATGTCAAAAGAAGCAAAAACAGCTGTGCATACGAATATGCTCCTGACCCCTTTGTTACATTGAAATGAAAAGTAATACAAGTTTAATCCACTAGGAATGGAGTACTGAAGAAGTAGATATGGGAAAGCAACAAACAACAAGCCGCTCAGAATCATTTTGGATAGTAAGATGGGTGGCATCTAAATTAAAGAAATAAATAGGGTCAAGATGAAATAGGCACTGAATCAATATGGACTGAATTACAAAAGTGAGTGTAAAGAAATGCTTTCAGATGGTTTGAATATCTAGAAGATCAAAGCACATGTGAAAGGTGACCAAACGGATGAAGAAAGAAAGAAAGAAAGAAAGAAAGAAAGAAAGAAAGAAAGAAAGAAAGAAAGAAAGAAAGAAAGAAAGGAAGG
>JANHZU010002560.1:117264-129551 GCA_032468055.1 Acrochordus granulatus | reverse complement strand
CTCCAGTGGAGTCCTGTAGCTCATTTTCCACTAGATGTCCAGGATCCCCAATAACATCTAGCGTGGTCCTTGTTAACTTGGGCGACGACTGAGCCGGTATGGATTTCTGTAATTTACTTGTCATATTTTTATGGTGGGGGAGACACTCTTCGTCTGGCTCCTCTGATGAGACCTGTCCAGTATGGTTGATACTCTGGCAGAGCTCTCATCTTCATTAGAGCACACAAGCCCCCCAACCACAGCAAGATGATGCCTCACTGGGGGGTAGGCTAGTCTACCCTTAGGTTATTTAAAAGAAAAATATCTATATGGTTGGTTTTCTTTTTTTACTTCCTAGCCCCCCAGTATTTTGAAAAAGAAAAGGCCCACCAACTCTATCTGAATTTTAATATATAGCCTGAAACTAATTAACACAATGGCACAATCTTCCTCTGCATCTGCAAAATGTCCCCATTGTTTGTCTGTTTGTAAAAAAGTCATCTGATACAAGATTCCTTAAAACTTTATCAAAAACTGTAACCACTCACCTGGAAAAATGAACAATTTTCTGTGTTCTTTCGGTAGCAATATGTAACTAACATGTAGCCCTTTCTTTCAATTAAAATAAAAGACAATGACAAATGACACCCTGACTACTATTTTGGAAACAAATACCAAGCTGTGAAGAAAAATTATAGGTAAAGGTTTTGTAGGTGATAGGCAGAAGGATACGAGCGTAGTAAAATTGGTACCTAGTGAGATAACTCTTATTTAAATTTTCTTGGGGAAAATTTGTGATGTGAGATCTTTTTTTCTTTTTTGCAGTGGTCTTTAATTATAAAGTACTGTATGACAAACTTATCTGTTATCTGTAATCTTTAATGTATTTTCCCTTTGTTGGAAAGGTTTAGGATTGTTACAGATCATGAGAAGTTAAGCTCCTGTCTTATAAAAAAATAAAATGGATGAGTAGAATATATTTTGGTATTTCTCCCAGAGTTCTCACTTGAGGCTCCAATTATCCTATGTTGGACACGTTATTCAATGACACAGTTCTCTGGAGAAGGCTTTAATGCTGCAAAAGTTGGAAGGAAAGAGAAGAAGAGGACAACCAGCAACAAGGTAGATAGACTCATTCACAGTAACAGTGAGTGCACCAGTGGAAAAGCGGAAGAATCAAGTTAGGGACAGATCTTCACAGAGAAAATTTATTGTGATTACTTTGAATTGACAACAATTTGACAGCAAACAATCAATCCTAATTAAAGAATGTACTTAGATGCTGATCAGATAAATGGATATTTTGATATCCTGCTTTTATTTTGGGGAAATTTGCCCATGCAAAAGTGATCTAAAATATCTTAGCATTGTTATATGCTACATCTTGTTGGCTCAGATTTAGTAAAAAAAGACTCAGATGTTCCATTGACCGAGGAATGGTCTATAAAACAGAAATATTAGCAGATGATTCAGCTTTCCAGCCATATCAACAGCCTCTTAATGTTGCTTTAGCACTGAGATACTGATGGATCCAGATTCAGGTAAAAGTAAAATCTTTCTAGCCTAGTGTCTACGTACAAGGAGGTATTGTAAAGTTTTAATCATCACACCGAACAGAATGAGATACCAAAGTTAAATTTGGTGTCTTGAACTTGAATCTTCTCCACATTGTTGCCCTGCAGAGCCTCACATTTTTGCCAGAGTTTCTTGACCTTCCACAACCCATCATTATAGAAGTCATGCAATTGCCTTAAGAACCACTGTTCCACTTCCAGACTGACATCATCTGTGTTGTCAAATTGCTGACCTTGCAGTGGCTCTGGGTGCAAGATAGGCAAATAAGGGGGATGGAGCAAAATTTCACTGCCATACCTGTCGGCTTCCATATTAGATGCTTGGGAGGAATGAGCAGGTGTATTGTTGGATAGGAGATGGATGCTTTTGCTGATCATACCACATTTTTCTTTCACTGCATGTCACAGTTTCTGCAGAAGGCTGCAGTAGTAGATGCTGGTGATGGTCTGACCCTTCAAAAGGTGATTGGTTAGGATTACATCATCACAGTCCCAAAAACAGACAGAACGATCTTCTCTACAGATTTCTGCACCTTTGCCTTTTTGAGAGGGAGGGAGAAGGAGTGTTTCCACTCCTTGCTCATTTCTTTGGTCTCTGGATCATCCAGATAACAAGACAGTCAACATTTGCTTCAAAAGCTCACATAAAATTTCCTTGTAAAATGGAATCAACAAGCAGGGAAACCATTGTGCTGACACTTTAGACCTGTACAGTTGCTCATGTATTCATAATTTTTCACACACTTCCATTACTAAGACCATCTTTATCCATGATCACTTCAATGGTCTATTTTTGAAGACAAGAGCTTCCAGTTTCTTTACCGTGTCAAGATCATCTTTCTCTCCTGGATTGAGGCTCATCTGTGAGGGGCATATGTCCAGTTTGCAAGTTCCTTTTTCACCTCACAACAGTGTAACATGATGGACTTTCATCACCATAAACAGCTAACATTTCATAATGGATTTGGCAGGTGCTATTACCCTTCAAGGAGGAATTTGGTAACACTGCGGCTTTCAATTTTGTCCATCATAAAATTACTGACATCTATTGGCTTCTGAAACTAAACAAATTGACGTAAGTAGTTATAATTTAGAATACATGCACATAAGGATTCATGACTATGGATACCTCAATAACTTCATGGTGATAATTAAAACTTTATGATTCCCCATCATATTGCTGTCCATGCAGTTTTGTTTGCAACAGTATGAAAGTGATTTGCCGTTGCCATCTTCAGATTTTTTTCCCCAAAAACCAAGACTAACCAGCTGTCCTGGAATTTCCTGGTGATCTCCCATCCAAGGATTAACGGGGTCCAACTCTGCTCAGCTTTTTCAAGATAAGACAAAGTCAGATAGGTATTACCCATTTAGCTTTCCAGAAAATGGAACTTGTCTTACTGTTCACCAAAGAGATGGAATTTCAGCAAAGATTGCAATTAGAAAAAGAGATAAGACATTGTTACTCATTCCATCTTGGCTGTATCGTTCACAGCACCATATCACACATTGTTTTGGAAGGTCCTTTAGAAGAATGTTAAGGAAGAGTTGCACAAAAAATGGTGGAAACTGAGTCTGTTTCCTTTGCAGTAAAAGTGTCTTTGAGAAGAGTTCCAAAGCTAGTCTGAATCTTGTCTAATATTTTAAAGATAGAGATAAAGCTGAAAGCCACTATACAGCTGTACAATTATATTTCAGCTGCATATCTGGCCAGAGTCTTATAGCACTTTTCCCCCCAACTCTGCAAAAATAGGACATTGATCAGGCCCCTGACAGCCCAGAATTTTAGTTTTAACCTTATCCATCACCCCCATGCATTTAATACATACTTTTGTAATGTAGGCGTAAACAAGTATGCAGATGTAAACAGAATGCATCAAGGAATATTCTGCCATTCATATTTTAAAGAAGGCAATTTAATTCACAGCTCCTGAGCTAAGATATGGATTGGATTTCTAGCATGTGAGGAACTAAACTTTGTGGATATAATTAGCAATCCATGAATACAGATAGGCCTCGACTGTAATTATAGTCAAAAGCTGTTGTGGTTGTAAATCGAAGCCTCACATGACCAGATCCGATTTTTCAGCAGATTTTTTTTCGCGGTTGTTAAGCAAATTCCATAATTGTTAAGTGAATCCATTTTACTCATTGGACAATTTTTGCTGCAAACTGGAAGCAGATGCTGGAAACTGGCAACAAACATCAAAACATTGTGATCATCTGACTGTGGTATACCGCAAATGATCGCAAAGGTGAGTCAGTTGCCAAGCACCCCAAATACAGTCATGTGACCTTAGGGTTTTGTGTACCTGTAACATATTCACAACTGGGTCATGAGTAGCTTTTGGGGAGAGTATTTTGAACGGTTCCTAAGCGACTGGCCATAAGTGTTTGAGCTAATGTGGATTTATTATTTATTAAATTTATATGCCGCCAAAATCCAAAGAATCTTGGCAGCTAGTAACAATTTAGTAACTTAACCATTAAGTAAAGTTCTATCAGTAATTGGAGTTATTTAAACCAATAGCAAAATATTCCGTATGTGGTGATAATAATATTGCATGCCTGAATGTGAATCATAATTCAGAATAGAAATCAAATCATATATTGAATTCTTTGAAAGAAGGAAAGAAGGAAGAAAAAGACAGTTACATGAGCAAACTTTAGCGTTATGGCAGCTCAGTTGTTATGCAGCCCAAACAAGAATGACTGTAATATCATGTCTCGCTCTCTGAACATGCCTGCTTTATCCTTGATGGCAAAGGACAAAAATTGGGAGCCTGCAATTTAATGGAGCCTATAATGGAGCAATCCAGTAGGCATACATTTCTGGATTCTGGTAACATAGAGATTGTCAATATGGCACTTGACACAACAATTTAGGGTACTTTGTGTCCTAAATCCATGGCATCATGGAACTTCCCAAATTAAATTTTAATTACAAGACTGTAATAATACAATCATAAAAATATTACAAGACTGTGGACTCTAAAAAATTAAAATTCAAGAAATAAAGTAGACTCCGGTTCAATTGTTTTTAAATTTATGTATGTGCTTATCAAACTTAGCACAAACAGAGGTCAGCGTGTTTTAATGACGCTGATTTTAATCGGAAACTCAGACTTTTCCAGAAGAACTACTTGAAAACATAAACAAGGTCAACGTTAAGTCTTAAACTGAGTATCTTCAGTACCAGTGACAATACCACTGACATTTAACTGATTTTCTAGTTTTCTACCTAATCTTGTTAATTTTATCATTTACGATTTTATTGTAAGCCACCCAGAGTCACTTTAAATAGTAAAACGGGTGGCATCTCAATTCAAAAAATAAATAATTAACTCATTTCAAGGGACCACAGAGAACTACTCCTGTTGCAAAAATCATTGCGTGGGCTCAACGATTTAGGATAAGAAATTCAGGATTTCCTGAGAATATGAAATGTTTTTTGCAGGTCCCAAATTCAGGTTTTAGAAATCTAAAATTTAGCAGATCAAATACACAATTCACTTTATTTTCACTACCGAGCTTTATTTCCACACACACATCCTGCATTAAATTTTTATGCTCCATTTGTTCAAAAAGTGGCAGAGCCCAGTCATCTGAGACTGAGCTTCTAATGGGTCATTTGATTCAATGAAGCTTTGATCAGATCATTCCATCAAAACAGAATCATAAATGAATGTAGGGACTTCCTTAGAAGTAATGAGTCAGATCAAGTGGCTCTTAAGCATATTGAAGATTTGATAGCTTTGCTATTGCTTTTGGGATACTATGATAAGAAGAGATAAGATAAGATACTTAGATAAGAATACTAAGGGTTTTTTTAAAAATATATATGGGGAATGCTGGGATTGGGGGGTTGAGTAGTATGATGGGCTTTCTGACATTATCAGGAGCAGCTGAAAAGTGAGATGTATCACTGTGTTAAACTTTCTGACCATTAAAGTTCTTTTGGGATGGCAAAGCTAATATTACTTTAGCCTTCATTTAACTTCTCAGCTCTTAACTTCTTTAATATGGTAAGTTGTAAGCTTTAACTTCCTCTGTCTTGCACTAATGGAATACTGGTAGTCCTTGACTTACAATCAATACTGGGACCAGAACTTCCTTCCATTGAGCAAGGAAGTTGTTAACTGAGATGTGGCCAATTTTATGACCTTTTTTGCCATGGTTGTTAAGTGTATCACTGAAGTTATTAAGTGAATCATGCAGTTGTCAAGTAAATCTAGCTTTCACCATTAATTTTGCTTGTCAGAAGCCACTGAGAAGGTTGAAAATAATAATCACATGACCCAGGATGCTGCAACCATCATAAAGCTGCCCAGATATGCTCCATGGTAAGATGAGTGGCGTACAAATTAAATCAATAAAATAAATAAATAAAACACATGGCGGTTGCCAAGCGCTTGAATTTAGATCATGTGACCCTGGGGATGCTGCAGTTGTGAAAAGTGCAAGAATAGTTGTAAGTCATTTTTTTTTCAGTGCTGTTGTAACTCTGAATGGTTGTTAAATGAATACTTGTAAGTCGAGGACTACCTGTATTATGCTTCCATGCTGTACCCTTCTGCTGTATTCACAGTGATGGAAAGCTATGCCAGTCGCAGCTTTCTAAATATGAATTCAAAGCTGGCCCTACTTTAAACCTGGGCACTTATTTGACCAGTGAGTGAAGAGGGAGCTGAGGCTCACACTTATAGGCACAACCCCGAACATTTCTTTCTGGGAAAATAGGTTTGGGATGGTAAGGCTACAAATGCCACCGTGCCATCTTCTTTCTCTTTGGTCTGACTATCTTTGTGACATTTTATCTCACAATGTTCCTCTGCTTCTTCTGCTTCTCCTAAATTAGCTAATCAATGGATTAAGCAATTAATACAGAGCATTGCCAGTAACCCTCCCTATCACAACTAAGTGAAGGTTTTTCCAGGAGAAATCAAGCTTGCCAAATAGCTGTGTTTCCCATACACATGTGTATTGTATTCAGTACCAAACCCCTGAGATACCCTCCCATACACGTGAAATGCTTAAAGTGCCTTTGTAAAAAACAATTTACTACAAGCTGAACTGACTCTGAGTGGGGACAGGGGAAATAATCTGTCAGGAACTGGAAAATTATTTATATTCACTGGATATATGTCAAAGGTATAACATGTAGCATACCTACTTAGGAGGAAGGGATAAATGATGAAGTCACTTAGATGGATTGATGAAAAATTTTCTATCACAATGTAATTTACATCAATTCTGCTTTGAGGGTACTCAACTAAGTGAGCCAGGTTTGGGCCACAACACAATACTATGGTATTGGTGTAACCAGAAATTGTAACCTACCTAGAAAATATATATCTTGGGAAAGCAGGGATTTTGACTATGAAAAATCTGGAATATACATTTTAAACACTATTTAAAATATAGCATTGTGAAGTTTTATTATATTTTACTTTGGATTTAACGGTGTATCCCTGGATATACACATACATGGACACAATGTATTGCTCATGTGATTTGCAGTAAACTCACATAACTTTTTCTCCTCTTGGAAGTTCAAAAATAATTTGATCAGATTTGGAATAAAGATCCAGGAAAAACACATTATGTGATAAAATAGTCATTTCCAGGAGCACAACAGATAGACAATGTCTCCATAAAAAAGCTCCATGAAAATATGAATGGAACAATTTTCAGTTTTGACGAAGAACTGTTAGTTGCCAGTGTAATACATGGAAGTGTCCTTCCCTTATGCAGGAAATACTTTCTTTTTCATGTTTGAAAAGATGGCTTCAAATGGTTACCAGACTTCAATCCTAGCTCTAGATCCATTAGAAATAAAACACTTTAATTCATTTTCACCAAAATTTGGAAGTTACCCTTTTATATCCCTTGTGCATTGTGGTAAGGAAGTATTTCAGTCCCACACACAAAAGTGACACCCAGACAGTCCTCGTGCACATATCATTAACTTTTCGTTCACCTTGGTTTGTCAAGCAAGCAGTTCAGAGAAGGAGATAGTTGGATGGATCCTGACAACCATGGGTACGGTATATCTGCTTATTCAATTGCAACAAGCTACAAGTTTGGGAAACTATTCAAATTAGCTGATGAAAAATTACAAAGAGGATTTTCTTTCTAGCTTACGGTACTCAAACATTTCTTTAATATCTCAGGAATGTCCTTAAAATAAATAAAGTTCTAGGGATAAAGCTCTGTCCTTCCCATTATTGTTTTATGCAGCTTCCTTTCTAAAGGACAAAAGGAAATGGTTCCTTTCCTGCTGTGGATGACAAAAAACTCAGAATAGTGGTATATTAGCACAGAGCACAATCCTTTTCCAATCTATGAAATGTCATTGCCTGGGTATCCTGCTGGGCTCAGCTCAGAGTCATGATGCCAAGGCTGCTAATAAAAAAGAATAAAGGTTAATGAAGGCATTGGGTTATTTATTAGCCAGAATAAAATTACCTGCTTTTTATCTGTATTGTTTGTCTATGCAGAAGGTCTCACCTTTGAATTTTCACAGGACTTTCTTACTGGAGTGTGCAGAGTTTAGTTCCTTGGCTCGTAACGTTCTTCCAATATTTTGTTTCTGTCTCCTGTGCCCCAGAAGATGCAAGGATGGATTCTAGCAGGTCACCTTGAGAAATGTATAACTGGAAAACCATCTGATATCCATTAATAAAAAATAAAATTCTAGCAGTCAAATGACCTACCACTTTATCAAGCAGACAGCCAGATTGCCTGACTCAAGGCTTGCTTCTCCCATTCAATTTTCTTCAAATGTGAGCATAGTTAATTAGGTGCAGTCAAATCACTCTGGTGATTTCATGGACAAATGTCCTCCATCTCAACCTGCATCTGGTATTTCATTTGACACCCCTTCCAAGGACATCTGAGTGAAGCCCACTGGTAGAATTCCTCAATGAAATCCACCATTACACCTATAGTAGAGCTTTGTACTGTACTTACAAAACACTAATCTTTATTGGATATCCACTACTTCTACTAAATAGATCTACTTCTGTTTATTTTTTTTAATTTGAATATAGTATATCCTTTTCCAATTTAATTATCACTATATTCCTTTATATAGTCTCATAATTTCATTATTGTTTCATGGGATCATCTGATTTAAATGATCAATTTCCTTTCACTAAGCTCACTTGTTTCTAAAACACAATTCCAGGTTGCTTCATTATTATGTTAGTATTTTCCATCACTCATGTATATTACATTTCAGGTTCCAATTGCATGTCCCTTTATAAAATGAGGAACATTTTTCTGCATTTGTGGCACCCATTAGTGGAGCCATCAGTTCAGTTTGTGCCTCCATGTCATTGCCATGATCTGGTCTTTAAAATGAAATATTATTACTTCGTAGTTAGTCAGAGCTTAGAGCCCCAAAGCTCCTGGTTACTTGCCATCCAAATATTACTAGGTCTAACTTTCTTAGTATACCTGTGCAAATTAATCTGGATTTTATCAGAAACTTGAATAAGAAATAATGTGATTCTAATTTGTGATTTCAGATTTCATTCAAGTATTTTCAAGTTTGGGCTCATATAAACATATATAGGCTACCATGAAGCAGCTTCAAAGAGCCTGAAATTGCTTCACTTTAGGGGAAACATGATGAAAATAGCAGGGAAAGACAACTCTTTCACTCTGCCACATTCTAAGTGGATATCTTTAAGGGATTTGCTGCATATAGTATATATCGAGAAAAATTGGCTGAAACAAGAAAGGAATGGGCTGAAAGAAAAATAAGTGGTTATCATTTCTGTATTGGCAATGTTTGTGCTTAGCTGATTCTGATCACTGTTTTATGTGATGCCAGGCAGGTGGAATATAAACTGGAGTTCCTCAAAGCTTGAAAAAGAGACAGAATTGAGGAATGTATCCACTTAATACACTAAATCTGGTTATTAAATTAAACACTATTGTAGGTTCATACAGTACATGGAACCATAAACTAACAAACCCCCTAAACCCTAACCCTCTTCAAAAGATCCTACAGATAAAGCAACCACCACAACTAAAGAAAGTTAACATTTACTAAGTTGCAAAAAAGTACGTATTAGATTTTACTTGACAAGGTTAAATATTTTACATAAACACAACTGTGAATCATGCCTGAACTTTAATAATTCAATCTGCCATTTAAAAAGAAAGTGGATTAGACAATAGCACAGTGTTGTAAAGTACATTATGTTGTCCTCCTATGGAAGCCTTAGATATTTTATCATTCTGTATGGAATATTTATCCCAGGAAACAATGCAATAGTATGATTTATTTATACAAATGAAACGTTCTGGAATAAAATATCTACATACAAAATTTGACTATTTAAACCAAGGAAAAGCATGAACCTTCCTACATAAAAAAGCTGATTTGAAGTCTGTAGGATTATAGAATGATATTGTGGTGGGTTGCATTTACAGCTGGTCCTTATCTACACGATGTCAAAATTACCTTGCTAAAACTGAATCTGCCCATCTGGTGAGAACATCTGAGGGTGGGTCTCTCTGTGATAGCCCAAGATTCTTGAAATTCTTTATCTCTTAGATGGCCCTTAGATTGAAGCAACTCACTGAGAAAGGTTTGGTCTTCAATTGATGGCATGTCTGAGAAATGCTTTGACACATCAAGGCAGTTTTCCACATCTTCATTGAACCAAGTAATCAAGGACAAATCTGACTAATCTATACAATAAGTTAAAAAAGTGTGATGAAATGTAGTGAGGAGGTGGAACTTCAGGAGGGAGGTGGTGAATTCCAAAGAGTAAGAGGCGTCTTAGCCCATATATTATGCGTGAGAGAAAAAGGTTGAAGACAGCTGCTCCCTAATTGTTTACAGATTATATTGTAGATGAAAATTTATTATTTATTTATTAAATTTATATGCCAATCTAATAGATATTATGTAGTAATATCCCTCCATCTGGCAAGATTTTATTTCTACTGTAGGTGTGGAAGAACTCAGCTTGGAAGAATTGCCATGTGTATCCTTGGTTCTGGACCTGTCAAGTAGGAGTAATGTTCAGAATATAAATTGTCTGGAATAGAAAACAGCGTATCTCTCATTCTCCCCCCAAAACCGATGCACACTCAGCAGTTTTACAGACAGAACCCAGATCCTTTCAACTGAATTTTGTTTTCCTGGGAAACAATTGGGTTCAGCTTGCCCCACCCATGCCAGCAGCAGGAGATACTACAGATCCTGTCAGTTAAGGAATTGCAGTTGGCAGGATCCAGAAGAAGGGTGTTTTCTGCCATGGGGCACACCCTGTGGAACATCAGACCACCCAAGGTGAGATCAGCCCCCTCCCTTCTGGCTGATGTAAAGGCCTAAAAACATGGCTTTGCAGGTTAGCCTGGGGTCTGGGAGGCTGCATGTCATCTTGGAGGTGGCTGCTGGATTGAAAATTCCCCCTCCATTTTAGCCCCCTGCCACCTTGTTTATTCCTTTTATATTTTTATTATTTTACTCTGTTTATTTTTATCCGATGCACACTTTATTACTATTTTATTGTAAGTTGCCCAGAGTTGCTTGCAGTGAGATGGGCGGTGTATAAATTTAACAAATAAGTATTTTCAGAAAGCATAATCACATATCTTCCTTAGTTCAATTCTACTGCATTATCTTTAGAAGCAGCCCATGATAATGAGACATATTAAGCAAAATAATAATAAGGGCATTATTTTTTGTAAATCAGTGCTGAAGCACGACTGAAAAGAATTTGCTGTCGATAAAAGGAGAAACAGGTTTCTGACACAATTCCTGTTCCTTTCCCCCTTCTCCATCACCAACGTAAGATGTTTTTAAAAGGATATTTAGATTCTGTTTTCCATGCCTGTATCTCAGCAAGTATTGAAAAATGATGCTGCAACGCTTAGCCATTTTATGCCTTGGCAGAATGAATTTTCTTGACAAATTCAAGACTGACAATTTTCCTTATCTTGCGTTGTGAGATAATCTTTTTAATTAATCTCTACCAGGGGAATTTTCCTTACTGTAGACAAGGGGAGGAACAGTGAAGAACAAGCTTTAAAATAATGGGCAAGTGAGCAAAAACAAACATGATGCTTGTCACGCTTATCTATTATGGTTGTAAAGAGATGGGAGACGTTCTGCTTTAATACAGAGACAAGAAATAAATTTGGATGATTCTGCTAGGAAAAGAGCTACTATGGCCCTATGTGAGATTGGGACACATACACAACATAATGCAACCTATCCAAATGCTCACATAGATTTTTATTGCAAAGCAATTTATTCCCTTTGACAGCATGCATCGTAGTCCACTGTAATGTTGTCATTTTTTATTACTAACCATCTAACATCATCCCTGCTTCTCCGCTCTCTCATAAACAGGATTATTTAAACAGATTCCAGTTATGCTCAGTTATTTTTCAATTAGCAAAAACCATTACCCAAAGCATTAATTAAATGCTTCCTTGTATAGATGAGAAGAAATCTGTTTTTTATGTGTATTCCCTAGCTTATATATTTTGCACTAAAAGTAAGGCTGTAAGTAAGTAATTGGATACATATATACCTTTTATGGCCTATTTTGGTGAGACAGATTGAATAACAACTGAACTGCTGTTTTCAGGAGTGCCATGGTATCTAAAACAAGCAAAAAGCTTAGCTGTTCTCCATTCTCACTTTGAATTGATTTCTACACTTTCCCTTCTTCCTTCCTTCCTTCCTTCCTTCCTTCCTTCCTT
>JANHZU010002560.1:96273-112994 GCA_032468055.1 Acrochordus granulatus | reverse complement strand
GGAAGGAAGGAAGGAAGGAAGGAAGGAAGGAAGGAAGATCTTTACTTAGTTTTTTCTGAATGAGTTAAAACATCTAAGAATTCTTGTAAAGCACTGGAAATGGTGGAACCTGCAATGTCTCCAGCCCATTCAAAATTAATTATGATGAACAATTTCTCCTCACCTTTTGTAAGAATTATTTTTCTAGCACCAGAGAAAAGGAGGAGGGAAGGGTAGGCAGCGAATGTCAGTTCTAGATTCATCTAGCTTTAGCTCCCCATGTATGTCTGTACGGTATGTTTATTTCTTACAAATGAGGCACGACGGAATAATCCAGGAGTTTCACCTACTGTACTTTAGCTTCCTGCAGATCAGCTTTAAACTAATATTTTGGGTCAATGAACCACTGAAAGCTTAAAAATGGGTTCCTATTTTTTGCCTTAATTCATGATTGCATTTAGTTGGAATGGAACTTTTGTCTATGAAGTAGAAGCAAGTCAAAATATGGCAAATATTACATTTAGCACAAAACAGAGAGGGGCACCTTCCCCTAGAGTCACTCACAACTGGCGGGGCCAGTTTTCCTTTATATATTAAAGCATTCTTCTCAGCCAATCAGGAGTCATACAGTCAAGATACAAGTAGTTGGGGCTATATCACGTCACGAAGTCCAATGCAAACAACAGTTCACATGTCTTCCGAATGAATGAAAGCATTGCTTGCTTTCTTGTTAATTTTTAAAAATGCCACCCATCCAGAGATGAGTGATCTTTGAATTATGAGGGAGAGACTAATTTCAGTCTCCCACATTATTCAACCCTAACATGGGGGAAAAAACCTACTGTATCAAACCATATAATTAATTCTAGTCCAAAGAAAATTGCTACTTGGACACCAACATTGTTCTTTCATCACCTCGGCAATCAAGCTCACCCTGATAAATTGGATTTTTACCTTGATTAGACTAATAATCAAATTTTCTAGCCACCTCCTTGCCCCCTAGCCCCGTCCTTGCTCTACCAAGTGATGTTTTACCATTAAAGCTGACTGTATCATTAACCTTTGGAGGAGGATGAGGAATAATCAGAATGTTTAAAGTACTTAGAATATCCATCCTTTTTCTCAAAAGCCAATGTTTAACATATAAGAAGGGCTACATGCCATTAACTGATGCTATTTTATTTCTGCTTCATTTTGTTTTACATGGAATGAGCCAGTATAGTGTAATAGTTAAGATGCTGGACTGAGGCCCAAGACATTTGAATTCTAACCATCATTAACCATAAGTGAATGACACGAGGTCAGTTTTATTCTCTACGTTTAATCTACCTCACTTCTCTTTGTAATAGAATGAGCTCATTGGAGGAAGGATGGAATACAAATATGAACTGACATTATTATTATTGACTGATTAGAAGCCTTTTCAAATTAATGTTATATTCCTGGAATAGGAAGGGCCAATTATTTTGAACGTGAGAGATTCATGATTTAAAAGTTAATTTGTAAATTATGAATTTAGTAATGAAGTCCTATCTCAGGCCTGACATTCCTGCACAAAATAGGGTCACCATATTTGAGCTTCATAAATCCAGATAACCAATAGATGGTAGCACAGAGAAACAGAAAATGTTTGATTCTTTGCTGCCATCTAATGTCATTTTAGATGTTTACAGCTAAGATACAATAGCTTTATGTCATCAGTATTACAATGCAATCTACGATTAATTCTGAAATCAACCCCTTTGAAAAATTAACTCTTATTAAGATCAAATTTATGTGAATTGCACCAAAATGTTTCTCGCTTGTTTTTTTCTTTCTCTAATATAAAGTTCACTAAATCTAGTTAAAGGATGATCTCTATAATATTAAAACATTAAAAATAGTTCAAATGCTTGTAAAGGTGAGCCAGTTGCCAGATGCCCAGAATGCAATCACCATGCGGTGTGTGTGTGAGTGTCTATATAGTCCTTGAAATTCTGAAATTGGGTCGTAACTATTTTTTCCCCTCTTTCTTGAACTTTTAGCTTTCTTTTTGATTTTTTCTTTTTCTTACTTTATATTACTTTTTATAATAAAAACTTTTAAAAGAATTAGAAGAAATTACAAACACACACAGACACACTGAAAAAAAAATATTGCTGAATTCAGAGATTCGTCCCAACTACTTCAATACAGGGCAGTATCCTTAAACTTGGATTTTATTAAAAGATAAAAAACCCTCTTACCCTTATTTTAGCTATGATGATGGCATGTACAGAGAAACTCTTTTTTTAAGTCACCTCCAGGTTTGATATGAAAGTTTAATAAAAAGTGTGGTCTTGATGAGACAGAAGTTTTGAACACAAAAGAAATAAATCAGTGGGAGGAAATTGTCTCGGCAGATGGCCAATGAAACCACCATGGTGCCAAGGTAAAAAATAATTGTCATGAACAATGTGCAATTGCTCTCAGTCAATTGTTTCCATTCAGGTCCCTGATTTATATCAGAGATGAGAAGAGAGTTGCATAGCAATAGATGAACATATCATTAGTATTCGACGTTGGCTAATAATGTGTATATAAACGTACCCAAGAATAAATATTTCATTTTCCACAAATGTGTTTTTCTGCATGATAACTGAATAAAGAGAAAATGAAGAATTAACTTTTAAGGTCATAGATCTTTCTCGGCTTTGGAATGGAAATCAGTGCTAGTGGATTAACATAAACAAAAAAAGGCATAACTATTTTCTGCAGAGCAAATAAGGGATATTAAAACTTCTGTTTTATCCAAATAAAACTACATCCTCTTTATTTAATTTATAATTACATTCAGGCTAATTATTAGGGCTCAAGATAAAAAAGACACCAGCAATTAGCACCTATGGCTGAAAATAGAAACTGCTGAAAATGAAATATTTCATGCTACTTTTTTTTAAAAAAAAACATTGCCTGTTCTGCATCCATTATCCTTTTTACATTTATTTTTCTGTTAAACTTTAATCAGAAAGTAAGCCTTTTTTTTATCTGCTAATTACTATGAGCAACAGAGTCTTGGTCATATGTGAATTTTGAAATATTGACAAAATACACCTAAGGCAACAAAAACAATTGAAAACAAAGATATCAGATGAATAAGATGAGGCTCAATTCAATCTGTAAATGAGTTCTTTGCTTATTTTTATATTGGGAAGAATGTCAAGCTGTCCTTGAAAACAAATTAAGGGAAGATAATGCAACCTCTCTCTCTCCTTCACCCCCCCTGCTTTGTATACGTGGATAGGAGAAATAAAAAGTAGCAGTTTCTTCCAAACATTTATTCTAAAAGTACATATAATTAAATGCAATATAATTATATTTAACTTAATTTTAATTTATTGAATTATCTTAATTGACAAAACATAACTGTGTTAGCCATATCATGTAAGAGTTTTTTTAAAAAATGCATTTCATGTTTACTACATCATAAACATGATAAATTAAAAGACATTTTTTTGCTCAGAAGTAATCTTCTAAGACCCTTTGTTGGAAAAAGAACACCTAATCAATCAATAAATCAGAGGACTGGTTTGGTCTAGTTGTTAAGGCTAAAAACTGAGACTTTGAGTTCTAGTCCTGCCTTAGCCATGAAAGCTGGCTGGGTGACCTTGGGTCTCTCAGCTCAACCCACCTACAGGGCTGCTGTTATGGGGAAAATAGGAGGAGGAAGGTATGTTGGATATATTCACTGCCTTGAGTTATTTGTAACTCAAATAAAAAAAAGAAGGAAGGTGGGATACAAATAAATAAATAAACAAAATAACTAAAACATTGACAAACATAAACAATCCAGTATTTTAAGTGGGTGCTGCCAGAGTTGACTATAAGAATGGTGGCTATATAAATATTTGAAATAAATTAAAGGAATATTTCAAATCAGTTATAACCTAATTTCCAAGTGCTTTATAATAATTGTTCTGGTTACTCCCTATCTAATCCTCAATTTTAATGTGTAGTTAAATTCCAGATACTCTTACTATAGCCAAGAAAAATGATGCATATTTTTAAATACATTTTTATTATTGTTTTTCTACTACATAAAATATAAAGATTAAAACTACAAAAAAAGAAAATACATAATGCATAAATATATAACAAAACAAAACACACAGGTAGACTAAATACAAAACCATTTACATACACATAAAACAACTCTAATAGCAAACTCCTCTAACACAATATTCCCATTTAGTTGTGTATGGATATTTCTTCTCCAATCTTATCAAAAAGAAAAAACAAGTTCCCCTTATACATTATAAACTTAACAGAAATTTAGTTAACATTACCATACTTATTTCATAAAAAACAAAAGGAAATTAAAACTGACATTCCATTATTACTCATAACTTGCCTTTCTATCATACTCTATGTTGAACACTATCTTTAAATACCCTTCAGTTTACAGTCCTAATCCATCAAATCTACACTTCATCCTAAATAAAACACAATATTTCTTCTTATTATACAAACTTTAAAATTAAGCTTTCTTCCACTAGTCCTTTTACAAAGACCTCCTTGGCATATAGTCCAACAGAAAGTCCTGAAATATCTTCCAAATAGTAAAAAAATGCATATTTGACACAGAACAATGACTTGATATTATAAATCTTTGGAACTCTGCCTAAATCTAATTACAATGAGACAAGCTATGTGAATTAACGTTCCAAATCCTCAATTACAGAAACAAAATGATTGCAATGATCCTTACTACTACAAGTAGTACTGCTTCTCTGATATGTCCATTATATATGAAACAAAGCATTCTTCTTTATTCACCTTATTTGAAGATCAAGGGAAACTAATGAAAGCAGAACAATTGAGGTGGTCATTGAAAATTCTGCAAAAAAAAAAGGATAATTTAATCACATTCTCCCTCATCTTTCCAATAGTGGAGACTATCTGTATCTCAAGATAAAACAGTTGGATGTTCTCTGAGCCTGATTATTAACCTGCAAATATTTCATTACTAGGCTACTTAACATAATTAATGCATGGTGGAGTGAGTTTTTTTAGTGGCTTGCTTTGCCAATCTTGGTTGGGATGTGATTCAATATTTCATGAATATAGTTCCCTGGTTTAAGAATCACAATGCTGTCTTCCAAAATTTTGAATAAATTGAGATTTTCAAAAGCAACAGTGCTTTTTTTTTGGTAGCTTCAAGTCATTGTTGACTCCTGACAACTATCTGGACAAGTCTGTACAATTTTCTGGGCAAAATGTTTCAGGAATGGTTACCATTTTCTAGTTCCTATGGTTGAGAGATTAAATGACTGGCCCAAGGCCACCCAACTGCCTTTGTGCTTAAGGTGAAACTAGAACTCAGGAAGATAAAAACTTTAATTAAAGCAAATGTTTATATCAGGTTTGAACCTTCTCTATGCTGAACTTCCCACCCATTGCATTATTTTTGCTGTGGAGATAAAGTTTCAGAATTTATTTGACTACATGGCAAGCCCTGGTTCGGTTGAAGAAGTCCTCTCCCAGAAGTCTATTTTGACAAACTTACTAACTTCTTTTAAGATCACATCTTTTAATTTCTGGTATACATTTCTCCAAAATCATCAATTTTGCCATGAGTTTATACACAGTTTTGGCAGTATTCTGTGATACAATACAATTTTTGAACTATTTCACAAATATAGTAGATAAAGTAGATAAATAGGTACTGCCTATTTGGTGGGAAAGGTAACAGCGAACCATGTTCCTTGGCATATAGTCATGCAGGCCACATGACCACAGAAGTATCTTCTGACAAACAATGGCTCCCTCAGCTGTGAATCATAGATGAGCACCGCCCACAACTATCAGGGGAAACCTTTACCTATACAGATATTGTTTTTAAAATATGTTGGAATTTTAGCATCAGGTTTTTATTATCTATAAACATTACAGACTGAAACTAATAAATTACCTAATGGATGACATTTGTTATTGTTTAAATTGATTTTAATGTTTATATTGTTTTTAATATATTTTGTTGTGAATTGCCGAGAGTTGTTTTCTGAGTATGATGGCATTTAATTTGATAAATATGAATTTTTGGACAGGCTTTTTGTCTGGTTTGTGTATGTAAATGTATACATATGTGCATGTAAGGGGTTAGCAGCATTGTGACATTTTGAAAATCTTTAGTTTGTTTACTGATTTAAACAAGAGAAATTAAATAAATAAATGTCTTCCCCTTTGCTTTTCACTGGAGATGTTTTATACAGCCAATTTCATCAGGCACTTAAAATACCTTGTTAAATATTTTTACATTTTCTTTTTAAAAAGGAAAACTGTCACCATCAGTTTTTCTAACACATTTGCTTCAGAAGCCATCATAGGACAGGCTGTTATGAAATCTAGGAACTCATCACACTACAGCAGTTGAAGAAGATCCTTCAGTAATATGAAAATGTATAATGTAAGGGAGAATTAAGGTGGAAATCTAGAAGAAATGTGAGTTATAAGATCAGTTAAGTCATGGAGTGCTCTATCAGTAGAAGCCTGTGGGGAAATGTAAACGGTGACCAGGATGTAACAAGTGAATTCTCTTGATGCATAGAAAGGTCTACATTTTATGGATAGTACCTCTAAATCTATATTACAGATTTTATCTAGCACAGTATTGTCTCTACTCAATCGCTCATTAAGATAGAAGCAGATGCTACCCTTTCTTTTTTTCCCCAGATGTCTTAATCATACAATCTGCCCTGCAAATCTGAAAATTTGGTATGTGTGTTGCTGAGTTCAAAACCATTTCATTAAGCCAGGTTTCTGTGAAACAGAGGGCTGCAGAATTTGAAAAATCTTTATTTCTTTGAATAATGAGAAGTAGTTCATCAATTCTGTTAATCATAGAGTTAAGATTTGTCATGTGTATGGCTGGGAGAGATGCACAGAACCCTCCCCTCTTCTTAGTTTCACTAAGGAACCCCCTCTCCTTCCTCTCCTCTTTGATCTCTTTGTTTTTATTATTTTGTCACTTTTTTTTTGAGTCTAGGTTAATCTTCTCATTCTTGAGAGGATTAACATTCATTTTGAGTCTAGGTTAATCTTCTCATTCTTCTCCCCTTTCCTCCTCTTCCTGTGGTTGTTGGAAGGAAATGCAGATCTGCTCACCTCCTTTCCTCTTGTGGCCATTAATTCCTTTATTTGTTCACATTCACACTCAGCATGCTGTCCTCTATTTAAGACTCAGCAGGCTCTGATGCAGACCAGACTTGAATCTTCTCCACCCTCTTGAAGAGAGAGAAGCAAAAGACAGAAAAGGACTAAGTAGTATGACTCTTGAGGAATAATCAGGTTGCTTGCTTCTTAAGTGACAGCAAATCAGCCTTATCTCTTAATAAGTATATGGATAGATTTTCCAGAATGATCTGCCTTCAACCTGGCATTTTAGATTTCTTGGTGGTGCCTTCATTGCTGTTATAATCTAATGGAGAAAGCAAGATCTGAGCTGTGTTCCTGTGAAGCCAGAGGCTATTGGTATTAAGGAAGCATCCTAGATTCAATAAAGTTGATAGAAAATCACCATAATAAAAATAAGTCATATTAATTCCTTCTTTAAATCTACCAGAAACTTACTTACTTTGTTTTTGGATTGTCTTTTTCTCTCTTTCTGCCTCTCTGAATGCAGTTGGCTGGTGAGTCAGATGAAATATGTATGAACTGAATTTCCAACCTAGACATAAGACTGATAGTTTTACTAGTACTTGAGGCTAGATAAACCCAGCCATTGTGAGACTGGAATGTTAGAAAATAAATATGAAAGAAATATTTAAGGCTAATATTTATAGCAAAAGAGGATCGGTGAAATCATAAAACATAGGTTTGAAGGAGTTATACAAGAAAAATGAAATGCTGGAATTCTTTTGAAGAAACATAAACGACAGAAAATATATATCAAATATATGTAACACTGAGTGCACATTTCAGCCATTTTGTGGATTGTTTTCTGACAAATTGGAGGGAAAGAAATAGTCAGTATTTTCTCTTCAGTTGGAACAGGGGTTTTTGCAATTGGTTTTTAAGAACAATTTCTTCCATGATGAAGGAAATAGTAGTTTTTTATGGATTTATGGATTTGCCGTACATTAGAAGATATATTATACTAGTACATTTCTTCTATATTTCTCTATTTTCTTAACTTCCATTGACCTGACAGTTACTTAGACATACAGCAGTGATAAACTGAAATACAAGCATGGATTTGCCCATTACCTTCTGGAGGAATTGTGGGGTGTTGGCAGTGAAGAGTTAAAACAATGGACCACATCATGAATAAGTGGATTGTTTGTACCAATAAAAGAAAATATTGTAATTCATGGTTGAATTGTGGAGTCCTTGGTGCTCTCTGAGTTTGGTTGTTTTCATGATGTTTCATTACCCAACGAGGTAACATCTTCAGTTCTTGAGGGAAGTAAGTTACTCTCTTTTCATATGTGAGAGGTTTGTTTTTTTAATAACAAAAGCAGAACATAGAACAATGCCATCCTAAGATCACCTTCCCCATTAAAGAGATAACAATTTGTGCTGTTGAGACAACACAGTATCACTTTTCGCAAGTAGATGACTGCCTCTGTTCTAAAGAGATCATCAACTCTAAACTATGACTCTCTTTAAGAGACATTTGCCTGACCATCTAAAGCTATCTGCAAATGATTTGTTCAACCAAAAGTTCAGCCCAGGCTACATTCATGAAAAAAAAAATTGTTCATTTTGATATGTCATATCATCTGCATTTATCAGAATCTGACATTCACTTTCCTTTCAGGAATATAGTATATTCTGCAAATTGCTGGGAGCGCTTGGTTTTATCTCTTCAGAAATATAATCTGGAAGGTAGTCTGCTGCAAATATAGTCTCTGCATTATAAAATCCTGCATTTATACATTAGACATCAACATAGCCACAGAAGCTAACCTCAAGGTTAAGCAATCTGCTGATGCTTATGAAATGAAAGCAACAGTTATGAATTACAGTGGGACATAAATTGTGCTTTGCAGAAAAGCAAGGGAATGGCTCAAGTAATCATCCTCAATGCAGGAATGAATCAATTACTGCCCAATAATAATGTTTCTCAAAAGCTTTCTCATTGCCAGTCCAGAGACACATGTACATATCATGCTGGAGGACCAAAACAACTTTGTAATCAGTAATTTTATTATACCCCTTAATAAAAATGTTACTATCCAAAAACGTTAATCCCTTAAAACAGGTAAAGGTTTTCCCTGTCAGTTGTGGCCAACTCTATGGAGTGATGGTCATCAACGATTCACAGATGAGGGAGTCAGCATTTGTTCAAAGATGCTTCCATGGTCATGTGGCCAGACATGACAATACGCTGAAGCACATGGAACACTCCTTCTGATCAAAGGTGGTACCTATTTATCAACCTGCATTTTTACATGCTTTCAAACTGCTAGGTTGGCAGGAGCTGGGACAAGTAATGGGAGTTTGGGTCTCATACTTGAGCCACTGACCTTCTGGCCAACAAGCCCAGCATCTTCACCACTTCCAGATTCAAATGAGCATTTGTATCACTTTTGAAATCCATGTTTAAACTGAATGTCAAAGGCCAACAAGTTATCTTTTTTGGCTTGCAGATCTGGGAGTTTGTCCTTACTAAGGTCATATGGTAAAGTCAGAGGGATGCAGAAAATTATTGACTCCAGTGATATGAGGAGCCCAGATGAGCTCACTGGCTATTAAAGACCAAGAT
Organism: Acrochordus granulatus; assembly: GCA_032468055.1. NCBI lineage: Eukaryota > Metazoa > Chordata > Lepidosauria > Squamata > Acrochordidae > Acrochordus > Acrochordus granulatus. Next base: position 103,291 of record JANHZU010002560.1, on the reverse strand, counting down.
CAGTGGACAGAAGTGCTATATAAAGGCAAGGTGAGAAAAGGGCTTTTGATTGTATCAGAATCCTTTTGTTTATTCCATTCAATGCAGAACTTTAGCTCAGTGTTTATCACCAACTTCCCAAAAATTCTTTACTACAAACTGATCCAGCTCACTCTACTTGCTCATACCTGTAAGTGGATAGCCAGCTTTCTGACAGATAGGAAACAAAAGGTGAGGTTTGGTAAAATTACATCCAGTATTTGAACAATAAGTACTGGAGTTCCTCAGAGTTGTGGAATAAATGACTGCACCTCTGGGGACCTCTTTGTCAAAATTTTGAAGTTTGCAGATGACACAACAGTCATTGGATTCATTAGAGATGGGGATGAGTCTACATACAAATCGGAAGTTGAACAGCAAACCTGTGGAGATGACAGTCCTTAGCAGTTCTTAAAAGGAGGTAGATACAACCTCAGAAGAACAACAAACACATGACATATCACACCATGTCATCATTTATTTTACAAAAAGAAGGGCAGTGTGGAGAAGTCATGCATGAAAAACTAAGTATACCCTTACATTTTCATAGGTACAAAGAGGCTAAGTATCAGCGAGGTATTGCTAATTTAGTGCCCTTGCTCAATTGATCATCAACAAGTGTGACTACCTATGTAAAAGCTGGAGTTTTAGGAGTTTGCTGGCCCCCAGCATTAAGGTGTGTGAAATATACTTTTAAAATAAGAATATAAGAGACAATTTACATAGAAACCATTTCAATAAGCAAAGTGGATGTGTACTCTGGAAAGACCTGAGTAGTATTTGGTTTTATAAACCCTAATGCAGAAATGTTAACTATCAGATTAACCAAATACAATACAACACTTTCCTAATCTATTACAAACTTGAGCAAAGCTTTGATCTGAATGTACATTGAAGGCATTTTGGTTAAACTGAACTCTGAAAATGAATGTGTGAACTGAGCTGCTGAATGTAACATGTGTGTCTTAGTGAACCAGTGAACTTAGTGAACTTAATTTGAAGGAAATGATTTTGATGGTGCACACGTGCATTCTGATCATGGAGCTGAACAGAGTCAGACTTATGATTTAAATCTAATAGACTTGGCTTTCTGAAACAAATTGCAAATTTATAACAAATCATAAATTCAGTCAAGATTGCAAACTGCAGTTGGCTCAAATGTATCAGTTGGCTTGTATCATGAGAATGAAAACTAGAATATCTTGAGAATGTTTTATTATAAAATGCCTTAGTTGAGGAAAGATTTTCAGAGGCTTCCAAAGAGCCAGAAGCAAAGGGGACCAAGGGCAGCAGTTACCTATAGGTGGGGCCACAACCAAAAAGCCTATCATCTGGCCTTAATTTATATGTAGGGAATACCTTGAACAGAGTCACTCTTGGTGAACTAACAAGTTGGGCAGACTCATTGTGCCTAGGATAACTCTGATCCCTCTTGTATAGGATTTTATAAAGTTGGAATTGGGCCAGGAACTTCCTGTTAATCAGCACAGTTCCTGAAGAATAGGTACTTATACATTTAGGAGTATCGATCCTTCATCATTCTGGCCACTGCATTCTGTACCAGGTGAAGTTTCTTGTATCTTTTTGAAAGGCAGCCTCACATGGAACTCATTGCAATAATCCTACTATGAAATGATGATGATGTGAATCTCTCTCACAAATGCCTCCTGCTCTAGTTAGAACTGTAACTAGCAAACCAGCTGAATCTGGGCAAAGACCTCCTTTGCATTGTCCTCCACATGCTGCTCCAGCAAGAATCATGATTCCAAGATGACCCACAAGTCACAACTTCACTTCTTCAGGAGTGTGATCCTGTCCAGAACCACAGCAAAGACCTTTATTTTAGCAAGGCCAATTGATTGGCCAATAAATTTATTGGCCAATTTATTGGCCAAGGCCAATCTATTTCAACTTCTTCTGATGTAGCTTGAACTGCACAATTTTGTTGTTGTTTATTTTGCTCAGTCATGTCTGACTCTTTGTGACCCTAAGGAATGCAGCATACCAGGCCTCCCTGTCCTGCACTGCCTCCCAGAGGCCGCCCAAGTCCACCCATTATATCTTTGATGCTATCTAACCATGTCATCCTCTGCCATCCCCTTCTCCTTTTGCCTTCAATCTTTCCCAGCATCATAGTCTTAATGAGTCCTCTCTTTGCATTAGGTGACCAAAATATCTGAGCTTCATCTTCAGTATCTGTCCTTCCAATGAACAGTCAAGGATGGTTCCCATTAGGATTCACTGGTTTGATCTTGCAGTCCAAGGAATTCTCAAGGGTCTTCTCCAGCACTACAATTCAAAGGCATCAATTCTTCGGCATTCAGCCTTCCTTATGGTCCAGCTCTCATATCCGTACATGACTACTGGAAAAACCATAGCTTGGACTATATGGACCTTTGTCATCAAGATGAGGTCTCTGCTTTTTAATATGTTTCAAGATTTGCCATAGATTTCCTCCCAATGAGCAAGCCTCTTTTAATTTCAAGAGTGCAACACCATCTGAAGGTAAAATCTGTCACTGCCCATGAAGGTAAAATTTGTCACTGCTTCCACTTCTTTCCCTTCTATCTTCCAGGAAGTGATAGGACCAGTTACCAAGACCTTAGTGTTTTTAATGTTGAGTTTCAAGCCATATTTTGCACTCTTTCATCAAGAGGCTCTTTAATTCCTCTTCATTTTCTGTCATCAGAGTGGTATCATCTGCATATCTGAGTTGCTGATATTTCTCCAGGCAATCTTAATTCCCACTGGTGATTCATCCAGCCCAGCATTTCACATGATGTACTCTGCATATAAGTTAAATAAGCAGGGTGACAACATACAGCCTTGTCATACTTGTTTCCCAATTTGGAAGCAATCTGTTGTTTCATGTCTGCTTCTAACTGTTGCTTCTTGACCAGCATACAGGTTTCTCAGGAGACAGGTAAGGTGAACTAGTACTCCCATCTCTTTTAAAATTTGCTACAGTTTGTTGTGACCCACACAATCAAAGGCTTTAGTGTAGTCAATGAAGCAGAAGTACATGTTTTTCTGGAACTCCCTTGCTTCACCTAGTCAAGCAAGCCCCCTTGCCATGACAAGCCAGCAGTCCACAAGGGGATCCACTGCACATTTATTATCCTATTAAAAAAGAAACAATAGAAACAAAACTTTTCATTAGGTGCTTTTCAATATAGTTAAGATTCATATACAAACTCTCATATCACCTTGTTCTCCTGGACAAGGTGACTGTCTAGAAAGCCCACAGAATGTTCCTCTTAGGGCTTTGATTTTGCTGGTGTGTGCAAAATCCGATCTCTATCAGACCCATTTGAGCTTTCCATCCCATTCTGGCTGGGCAGACAAAATATCAAATTCAGGATCTCCCATATTCACTCAGTGAATTTGCAGATTCAAAGTTATGAAACAAAGTTCATGGAGGGATTAAAGATTAATCAAGAGAACACAAATACTCTATAGCATTTTTCATTCCTTTTAGCTTACCAAGCACAATTATCTTTGCACAGTCACCAGGGCAAATCTTTGATGAGAGCCATTAAATAATTCACCAGTTATTGGACCAAAACTAGATGTTTGTCTTGAACAATTTTACAGGTGTCCACCCAAATCACTGAGGTCCAATGTACTTTTTCTTTTAATGTCAACAGTTATCAGAGGTAATAGGAACCTGACTTTTTAAAATCAGTTCGTTTTAAAAAGGAATCAGCTCTTTTCAAAGTTTTCAGCACTAAGAAATCTTTTCTTTCTAGTGAGTTTAAAACATGACTATGAGTTTTCAGAATGTCAAAGTGTATTTGCATTATGCCTTCAACTCTACTTCTGAATTAATTCATTTTCTGGGTTTGCAAAATATGTGGAACATAAACTAACTCAATGATTTGGATTCACAGAACATTTAACCAAGATCAGTGCTAATCAAACTTAGCAAGTTGTACACCATTGGTGTTTTGTATGAATGTAGTCACTGTCTCTCTCCCTTTATTTCTCTTTATGTTCCTTTACCAACTCTGGCAGATGTGACAGCCATTTCTATTTTTGTCTCCCTAGAATAGGGTTGGCATCTTAGAAGCCAACTAATCCAACTCCTTGCTCAGTGCAGGATCATTGATTAGCAACACCTTGCTAATCTTGGCTGATCAAAAAGGCTAAGCAAAGTGATGTACAGTTAGTACTTGGAAAAAGGACCATTTGGAAGTAAGAAGTCAAACAACATACTGTACTAGAAAAAGACAAAAGCAAATAATTTTCATATCAAGCATGCCTAAGTCCTTGTGAATTACTAGAAGTTCACTTTGATTCGAAGGTGATTTTATTTTGTCTGTTAGATTGGAAATGTTCTTCAAAGTCAGAAGTCAGATGGTTTAGCTTCATTTTCTGAACCTTTCCTGTTATGACTTTGTCACTGGGCAATTTTATGGAGAAAGCTGATAATAAATTTTACTTATTTTTATCTCCATTTTGTCCAATACATTTAGTTTTCAAACATTTCCTTGAGTGCTTTGGTTTAAAAAATATGGTAAACAGAGAATGGAGAACTGGCAAAACTCAATGAAGTGTTTCAGTATAGGGAAAAGGCAGAATAAAAATTGGAAGGTGGAAGGAAAAAGAGATACTTTGGAATTGCAGAGATAAAGATAGTTGGTATGGATTCACAATATAAATGAGAAGGTTTAGATGAAATATTGTGTAGACTAAAAATTAGAACAATTAAAATATAGATATACTGTATAATGACAGAGGAAATGTTTATTATAGTATATATGTTTTATATCTGATTAGACTATTTCTCTTTCTTTTTGTATTGATTTATGGATAGATATTCATATGGAGTTGGGTTGGGAGTAATGGAGGGTTTCATTTGTTCGTTTTTTCCCCTTTTTTGGGTGTGTGTATGTATTTGTATTTTAGTTTTTGTTGTTATTTGTTATGTTTTTGTTATTGCTTTTTTTTTGCATTGTATGTTAATTGTATTTTATTAAGTTGAAAAGTAATACAAATGTTTACAGTACAAATGGGAAAGTGATGGCTTCTATTTATTATTTTACACAGCTGAATTGAATAATTAAAGGAATCAGGGTGGAATAGCATAATTAGCATAATTATCACATCCCTAGCTTATTGAACCCAGAGAAAACACCAAGAGAAGAATCAGAAGCATGATTTACGTAAAGCTGAAGGAAGAAAGATGTGGAAGAAAGAAGAGATGAGCCAGGGGGAGAGTGAAGCATGGTATCAGTCATGAGTCCCTGCGTAGCCTCAAATATAGCCCCTCGTGAGGGCTGTTGATCCTTATGTCATAGTTGCAGGTGTCCAATGGCCAGTTGGGCAGATTCTTGTAAATATGCAAGACCAATAAATCTGTCTGCCTGAATCCCACCATTTGGGCCTGATCTTTTGCACCTGACAGAAGGTACGAAATGGAATCAATGAATTTTAGTTATGATTCCCTCCAACACCCATTCCTTATAACAATATTCAGGTTACTACCACTCTCTTCAAAAATAATACAATCTGAAATAATATATGGATATCCATTCTGTCCCTCCAATAATTATCATATCTACAAATGTTGCTCTGGAAAGTAAGGTGTCAGCCTTTGAAACACTTTAAGTAACACAAAACAAACATGAAACATGGTAGGAGAAAAATAGTCCACTTAGTCCTACATATTCATTCTTTCATTCATTTGATTTATACCTTGCCTAAGATGTACCAAAAATTTAAGGAGATGTGTTATTTTCTCAGTTCTATTTTTTCCTTTCACACAACAACTCTCTAAAACGTATTGATCGGAATTGTATTGATCATTTTTCATGGCTAAACACTGACTATAACCTGGCTTTTCCAGGTTCTAAAATAACAATTAATCACTGGAATATAATGTCTCATTTTTCTCTGAAGCAGATGTCAGAGGAAGGGGAATTCTCTAAGATGCAGTGTGCAATACCTGCATGAAGCAAGACACCATCTTAAAGAACTTCCCTTCTAACGCAGGAAAAGAAAAGGAGGTTAAACTCTTTATCTGTTCACTGATTTTTTCAAAATGGTATTCAGAATGCCTGAAAATGCTTGTCTGTAGTTTTCGAGCATGTAAAAGACCCATAAAGAAGTTGGGAATGATTTTTTTGACGTACTCAATTTTCTTTAAGGCTGGGCATGTCACTGAGTGATGCTTTGTTTCAATCAATTGCCCCTTCAAAGTTGCTTTTCTGCTGTTTTTAAGAGTGAAATGACCCCATTGCATTGCTTCCTGGCTCCCTGAACTTGCTACAGCTGGACAAAAGTTATTTTGTATGCATTGTGCTAGTGCAAAAAAATTCATCTAACGATTCCCTAAAGTAGAGAAGAAGACTACTTGGCTTTTAAGTGCCAGAAAAGACTGCAAGGAAACATGAAATGCTTTGCCAAGACTGATCCTGTCCACTTTCATCTCAGTGAGGTGCACCAGTTGTCTCTGAGGCATGAAAGACCCCATCAAGATCAGTGAAAACCACTTCATAAGAGGTTTTTCCTTTATATATTTTTGCAAGACAGAAATCCTCTAACTAATACTTTTAGTTCAGTTTATATTCCACTGTGAAAGCAGCTTACAAAACAACATTAAAATGAACAACATAATTAAAACAAAATGAGAGTGCCTGGAGGAATAGTCACTATATCAAGAGATTTCCCTGATTTCCAGCTTATTTTCAAGGCTCTTCTAAGAACCTAGGATTGTATTGTTTTCTGAAAATCCAACAGGCTGGATGCAGAAGATGCCAATGGAGAAGAAACATTGATGATCAAAGGTGGGAGCTTGTTGTTGGAAGAACCATTATTGGAATATTTCAGAGGAAGCTTATCAAGTTAGCTCAGGAGATGAATGAATCATAACTATACTTCCTGTTACTGAATTTACCCTGCTTTGTTGTTGTTGTTCAGTTGCGCAGTTGTGTCCGACTCTTCGCGACCCCATGGACTACATTACGCCAGGCCCCCCTGTCTTGCACTGCCTCCCGGA
>JANHZU010002560.1:83846-96173 GCA_032468055.1 Acrochordus granulatus | reverse complement strand
TCAGGTTTGATTTGCTGTAGGATTGACTGGTTTGATCTCCTTGCTGTCCAAGGGACCCTCAAGAGTCTTCTCCAGCAGAATTTACCCTGCAGCTTATGCCAATATAGAAATAGCTCTCCACTGGACAACCCATGCCCTACTGAGTCATCATTTCAGATATATTTCCTTATCTAAACAAAGAAACAGAATGGCCTTGAGTGGATGGGGAAAAAAAGGAATGGGATGGTAATGACTTCCAATTTCCTGCCAGCTTCCCCACTGAGTTTATTTGTGGGAAACTGGCAGGGAGCATCATAAATATTCCTTACTCTTCTCCCTCCCTTTCTTCTTCCCTATTCAGTTCTTCCTTCTTCCCTTCTTGCGAGAATTTCTGGTAGCTTCCTCATTTATTTTGATTGTGGGGAGTTTGTAGGGAAAAAGCCATTGGAGAAGCCAGCAGCAAGTCCAAGGTCATCAGTCAGGTAAGTGACAGCTGCCAGTTTGGTGAGTGGGTGTGGATTGGGAAGAGCACAGAGGGATGCACAAGAGGTGTTGTGTGAGTTGGGAAGGGTATACAGGTGTAGTTAAGAAGGTGTGTAGGTGAGTGGCATGGTTCTAGAAGAGTTTATGGGATGTGAAAGAAGTGCCATGTGGATTAGTGAGGGCATGCAGTGGGATGGCATGGGTAAGAAAAGTGCCTTATGGTGCTTGGGAGTGCAAAACAGGTGCCATGGGGATCAGGGATGGTCTGTGGGGGATTGTGCAACTCAGTGAAGGCATATGGCAGGTGGTGTGGGTTGGAAAGTGTGCATGGGGGAAGCATGGGCCAAGGAAGCACATAGAAGGGCAGCATGGGCCAAGAAAGCTGCACAAGGGTTCTTTCCTTCCTCTTCTTCCTTTCCCTTTTTTTTCCTTCTCCTCTCCTCTCCTCCCTACCATTCCCTTACCTTCTCAACAGGAGGTAAGTGGCTGCCGCTAATGAAGTGAGGGATTACTTGAGTGGCTCAGAAACTGTGTTTGTAAATGAGGAGCAAATGAGGAGCATATGATTGGTGGCACTAAAGCAGCAGCAGTCCAGCAGTGCTGAAGCAGCCACAATTTTCTCAAATTCATTCCCTTGGGTGTAAAGGGTTTTACCATTAGCCCACATGGGACATCTTTGTTAACAAAGGTTTGACCTATGATACAGCATTTCACCCAGTTAAAGGCTACAGATACAAGAGTTTCAATAGTTTATAGATTGCATTCATGTGTTTAGTTTTGTAGGAAAACTCTATGCATGAATTTCAGCATGCATGTGCTTCACTAATGAAAGAAGAATATTTCCCTCCATGTATAGTCCATTCAGAGATGAAAGATGGGGCTCCTTCTTCTTTCTTTCAGTTTAATGTTAAGTTTGTACATTACCATTTACATCCACCTGTAAGGTATGATGCTTTTTTACATCTTGTTTTTAACCTTAGCATTGTCACAAACAAACTGTACATCTTCCAGAGCATGGTGTGCAATTTTCCTGAAGGTGGGAGCACAATTAAAAAAAGGCTTGAGATGCTCCAAAACTCATTGTGATGATGGCCAATGACACTTTGACATTCTTATAATGAGCAAACTCCCAATGTCTATCTTTTTGTTAGGTGGAATATGCATCTAGTGCTCATCAGTAAGAATTAGCTGCATTTAGAGAAGGAAAATATATTTTACTGGTTCAGCATAACTGCAGGAGTACAAAATGAGTTGATTTCAACTGACATACCTTGATGGAACAGGATATCAGATTGCTGAGGGGAAAAAAATCCATGTTAAATTACAATACACAAAAAAGCAGAAACATTTGCAAAAAAAGTCAGAAGTCAATGTACTGAATGTCTATGTATGTTTATAATTTCTTTGTTCTTTCTCTATTTTTTTTGTTTTTCATAATAAAATTGTAAAAAAAATGAAAAAAGCAGAACACTCTAATCTGTTCCTCCTTATCAACAAATAAGGACTAAAAATTAAAATGGTTTTTTTCTGAGCTCTGCTTAAACTGGATTCCCTCATCTTTTTTCTCCAAATCCTTGAAGTGAAGACCACTGACCTAGTAAATAGGACTTACTGTGGACCATATTTTCCTTTACCCCTTTGAGCCTTTTGCACTGATGTCTATGCTTAGAAACCACTGATGTGGAATCATCTTTGTATATCTAAATTGGTTGAAATTATAGGAAGCTGAGAGCTTCCCATAACTAACAAGGTATCATTCAGGGGTAATGTTTATATTATCCTCAGTATGTACTTTGCTTTCCAGTCAAGCTTCATTGGCAGTTGCAATCTTGAGAAGAACTCCATCAATAAGGGAAGACTTCTATGTCTGCTGGACTGCCAGCTTGGAGGGAATATGAAAAATTCCTTGGGGTGGTGTTTGTCACCATGGCATAGTTACCACATGCTGACCTAATTGCCTGTGACCTCCATTTGACAGCAGAAATCTCATTGCTCTAATTAGCAGAACTAAAAACAGAATGCCCCCCCACCATTCATACAGAAGTTCTGCTAGAAATAAGACACAATACTTAAAAAAAAATAAAAATTTACAAAAAAAAATTTAAGATGATGATGATGATGGCAGATATTCCATTTATTTTTCATCTGCACCCTAACCCTCTTTGTCTTGCTTCATGCCAAACCCAGCATTTCTTGAGTGTTTTTGATCAACAGACAGACATCAAAGGTGAGCAATTATCCTGTGGCTTTAAGAAAGCAAAACTGTGAAGTAGCTGTGTGCATGAAATAAGATCAAGGAGCAATGATGAAAACAGTCCTTGAATTTTCTGTGTGGCATTTTACAGATCAAAATCACTTCTGTGTTACTTTGTAAAGGACATGAGTACTGATGGTGTAATAGAAATAAATAATCATTATGAACACAGTAAATCACTTCTAACTTATATTTAAATAGACATGTAGGATCAAGCATTATTAGTCCTTTCATGGGAGACCATCACAAAATGGTGAAGTTGTTAAGTTAAACTAGGAAGTTGGAAAGACATCCAGGAAGAAATCGAGGACAACATACTTCTATACTGCTGCCAAGAAAAAGTATAAGTATGTACAAAGTCAGCAAGAGCACATCTTGAAGAGGGCCTTAATTTTATCTTTTCAATATATCATTTTATTCCTTTTTCTAACCAAGGTGCCTTTTATGTAAAAAAATGTTTATTTTTATAACCGCTATAGCGGTCCTCTGTTCTTTGGCTCTCTTATATTTCTGTTTTTACTGATGTTGGGAGCTATCTACTACTAGAGGAAGGATATAAATATTTAAATAAGCAAATAAATATTCTCTAAGAACTTCATCTGAGGCCAAAGAAAAAGTATTTGGGCCAAGAGCATCATTGAAAAGAAGGAGGATTAATAAGGGTCTGAAGGAAGAGAGAAAGAGAAAGAGCTCATGCCAGATACAGAGATGGCATATTAGAGATAGGAAGCAGTTTCAGAGTTATGCTAAATATTATTGTAGTAATTTTCATAATCTAATAATGCTAAGAGCTTCAACACTATACATTTCAATTTACAAAAAAATTATCAGGGAGAAAGCAAAGGAAAAAAAGATGACTAATCAGTAAATTTTGTAAAGCTAAGACCCTTAATATCATGTCACCAAAATGTGTAAGTAAAAAAACAACAGAATGGGTAAAATGATAACCTTCAGCAATTTTTAAAAACAATGAAAAATGTAAAACAGTTGATTTAAGCCTCAGCAAGGATTCTTCTTCCATTCAATTGTGTCAGATTCTTGGAGACTGCCCGGACAAGGCCCTATATGTTTCTTGGCACTTTTTATCATTGGCAAATAGTCATTTGCCATTGCCTCCTTCCTAAGGCTGAGAAAAAATGACTGGCTCAAGATCACCCAGCTGGCTTTGTGCTTAAGGTGGGACTAAACTGCTGCGTGCTCGCTCTTTCTCTGTATATATTATAGAGGGAGTGTTTCAGATTACCAAAGCAAACATTAGTAATAAAGCTTGATTGAAATGGCGTTCTTTTGGGATATCATAGAAGGGTCTCTCAAAGTGAGATGAGCGGCAAATAAATTTAATAAATAGAATGAATGTGAGAAGACAGTTTCAGGCCATTGGAGAAATGATAGCACAATGGAAGATAGAAAGTTTATGCATATCCTCTTTCAGTTTATAAAGAAACAAGTGCAAGCGTACCACCTGCCATAAGAGAATGTTGCTAAAATTTCACTAGAGAATTTTCACTAGAAAACTGTTTTTTCTGAAATTTACCAGTCCTGGAATAATGGACATTAATGAAGGTATAATTATTAAATGCTGTGATGAAAGTTGAAATAGATATATCACAGTGCAATGTTAACCAGGGCCATTAAAAGAGGTTGAGAAGAAAGTATTAGCAATTTCTTCAGTTATTTAAATAATTGATTTTAAGTGGGAAGTAAAGAATAAAAAGAAAAGAAAAGAAGTAAAAATTAAAAGGGAGTGACAAGCCATTTTAGAAGTCTCTGAAGCTTAGCCATGTAATGCTGGACAGAATTTCAATGCAGCATTTTTTAACTATGGATCCCCATGCCAGAGGTGGACCTGTTGAATTTTTGCCTGCTGTGAGAATGTTAAAGACAAGAGGGACCAGCCAAAAAACAAACTAAATTGCCAAACAAACATTTCATAAAGTGAAATGAGCTCTGTTTTTATTATCCAAATGCAATTTCATTCTGATGGCCATGGTTCGAGGGTCAAATGCCTCTTTATTTTCCTGCACACAGGAAGAATATATTGCAATTAAATACAAACAAAAGTGTTAATTGCAAACTCTTTGTTTGACTTAGAATTTGGAACAAAGGTATTTCTGGCCACTCCTGTTTAGATCATCAATCAGTCTTTGGCTATTACAACAGGCCCTTTGTGAATCACAAAAGAAATTCCCCAAAAGCCATCGTGATAAAAGGCCTCTAGTTTGTTAATTGCTGGTATGCAGTTTGAATAGGTTGATGTTCTTGGAAAATGGCTTTTGACTTGACTTAGCCTCCCAGAACCAATTAAAGGCTATTGCAAGAACAGCATGCATTCCTTCCCACCCTACCCCAAACAGGGTTTTCAGATTGACCTTGTTTAAAAAAAAGCAGGAGCAAGTAAAACGAATGTTTGGGACAGAAATTCTTTGACAGTTTTCATTCAAGAGATTGGGGAGTGAAGAGCTTGTATTTTTATTCGGTGACAAGACAATTAAAGGGGATGTGACAAAGTCTTGTCCTACATTACAAAGTCATCTCTGCAATGATGTACAGTCTCCCTAACTGGCTGCCCACAGCTCTATTGAAATCTCAGAGGAAGAGATGAAGAGGAGATCGTAGGATTTGTTGCAAAAGAGGGCAAACATTTTTGAAGTCCAGAACATCAAGATAATATTTGGAAATGATTTAAGCAGATGCCTCCCTAATTCTTAGAGAGCAATGTCAGCGAGGTGGGCATGGATTTGGGCAGACTGCGGGAGGCAGTGTAAGACAGGGAGGGCTAGCATGCTGTGGTCCATGGGGTCGTGAAGAGTCAGCCATGACTTAGCGACTGAACAACTCCCTAATTGACAGGAGTATAAGAAGGAGCAAGCAAATGCATAGCCCAATCAGGTTTGCTATTACAGCCAACCTCAATAAAAGTAGTGTTAGCCTTTCTGGTCTTGAATTGATTTCCTGATTTGGTCTATATAGTGGAGCTGGCAACACACCTTGCACTTTTCTAAACCAGATCTGGCTTCTCATGACTTTCAGCCAAAATAGCGTTGTAAAATTTCATGTCCTGTTTCAGCAGCTCAGAAGATTAAGTATACCAGTGTTTGCCCAGGGCACTGCCTGAAGCCAATAAAGTACAGCCTTTGGTTTTAATTTCCATTAAATTAGTGCCAGCTTTGAAACATCTTTTGTGTGCTGCATGGCCATGAATGTGTGGGCGGGTGAGTTTCTTTACACCAGTCTCGGGGGAATTTAATTGATCAAAAGATTGATTTAGCTTCGCATTTCAATAATAGGATTTGGATGCGTGCAATTATAATTGCAATGAAGAAGAATTATAACTTTCGGAGAATCTTAATAAGCTGCCAGTGTTTCTAAGGTAGGAAGTGTTTAAAATGAGTTTGCTTTTTATCAATTTTGGGGAGTTTGGATAAGACTAAATTTTCAATCAAGAGTTTTATATATACAGTGTATGTATGCATAATCTATTTTAATCCACTCAAATGGCTCATACTTAGCAGCTTTTTCTACTCTAACTATTGGAAGACATTCACAACTAAATAGGCAAATGTGATTACTATGTGCTCACTGGTATTTCAATATAAGTTGTATGCAAACACACATATATGCAGCATGCATTTTAAATGTAATTGTGTCAGAAACTTCAGAATGAGGCCATTAAAACAATACAGTATGAATAACTGTCATACATACTATGGGAAAATGTATTGTATAAGGCAGAACTATCCAACCTTTGCTCCCCAAATCCTTGAGTCTAGGGAAACTTATTCTAACAGTTGGCACTAAATTAGAACTGTTAATATGAGAAAGAAAAATAGTTAATGCACTCTGAATTCCCTCGATTACATTCTATCATGTCTCAGGGGCTCTGAAGTGTGTCTTCTAGTACCAGCACTCGCCCTCTGGAACAAAGTCCCCCTTGCTGTGGTTTAGAAAGTCCCAGGCACAAGGAACCAGAAGCGGCACTAGGACCTGATCAAAGTGGGATGTTTATTGCTATCACTATAATCATGAATTTTGCCAGTTACAGTTATTAAATTTTGCAAACACTGAGAAGTTTTGGGGAGCATCCCGTCAGCTGCTTCCTCCCCATCAGCAATTCAAGGCTAGCCTTTTCATTCCTCCCCTCAACTCAGCTCCAGATACCCTCACAGAAGGGCCAGAAGACTTAGCTCTTCACCCAAGCCTTTGGTGAGGAAGAGTGACATCTCTAGCTTCATAATGCTTGCCATTTTTTTAATGTTTTTTTCTCTGTTTGATTATTATGAGCCACCCCGAATCATTGAGGGTTGGGTGGCACCCAAGCTTAAATATATTATCAATAATAACATATATTCAGTGGAACCTCTGATTACGAGACTAATCCATTCCAGAAGAATGCTCTTAGTCTGAAATGCTCTTAAACCGAAGCGGGGTTTCCCATAGGAAACAATGGAAAGTCGGATGATCTGTTCCACACCCCCAAAAATATGAACAAAAAATCATTTTCAATGGAATTTTATGTAGAAATGATTGTCCCTAACATCTGAAACAAGTAACTATGATTAACACATGATATAAAGCAGAAATAGAACAAACTAACCAGCACTTATGGATCTGCTTTGAGGCAGATTCTGGCCTGGGCTGCTGCTAGGCCAACTGCTGTCTGATGCCCCCTGCTGGATCGGAGGATCCGCTGCTGCTGCCACTCGAAGCAAAATGGTCTTTTCCCTCAGTAACGTCTTTCCAGGGGTCTTTCCTGGGTGGTTTGGAAATGTTTCTTGTCTTGACCTGCCTCCGTGCTAAGAGGGGAGAAGAGATGAGCAGCAGGGGACAGGCTGGATGGTGCCTGGTGATGAGGGTTTGTGTGTTTTTGTGTGAGTGTGTGCATAGGCACACACGCTTTGACAACAGTCCCAGCTGGCATGAGGGAGACGAGAGGGAGGAGAGGAGGGTGAGGGGATTGCCTGGAGGGAGAATCTGGTGTCTGAAATCTTGGGAGTTCCTTCTCTTGAATGCCTTTCACTTAATTTACGCTGTTTATGCAACGAGAGAGGAGAACCATTAGCTCCGTTGTGAGAGTCTCTTGAATGCCTTTCACTTAATTTACGCTGTTTACACAGTGAGAGAGGAGAACCATTGGCTCCATTGTGAGATTTCCCGTGTGAGCACGTGGTGCTCATCTTGCAAGTTGCCGCTCATCAACTGAAATAAATTTTATTAAAAAATTTTGCTCGTCTTGCAAAAAATGTCGCGCACCAAGGAGCTCCCAATCCGAGGTTCCACTGTAATGCATAGCAAGTTCCTAAAAGAATGAGATACTAAAAGTACAGTTGCAAATAGATCCTACTGAGAAAAAGAGGAAGACTGTAGAAGCTACGGTTGTTGCACATTTTAAGGAAAATCAAAATGAACACATGGGAAGTAGAAAAACAAATTGGTCACTGAAAAGTATGTACAGACTAGAGATGGTATCAAGAGAGTAAATTCAAGAAGACTTAAGACTTTTAGCAAATTATACTAAGAAAAACCAAACAATTGGGTATATGTTTAAAATAAAAGGAGACAGTAAACCATTGCAGTGAAAATATATAATAAAAACAAATTCAAGGAAAGAGAAATTTTATTGAAATCTCCAAGATTAGGTGACTTGTGTCCTAAAATATTGAAGGAACTTGGGAATTATCTGATCAAAACTTGCTACATGAAGTATCAGATAAAAGGACAATGTTTTAAAAGAGGAGGAAAAGGACATAGAGAATGATAGACCTTTTAGTTTGACATTAAGATTAAAGAAATAATCATGAAGTGCTTGATCTGTAAACATCTAAAAACAATGCAATGAAGGAAGTCATATGGATTTGTTAAGATCAAATTTTGTCAGATTAAGATTACCACATTCCTTTAGTTTGGATGTAGGAGTACTATGTACATGATATATGTTGATTTTACAAATTGCATTGTCATTGCATTTGACAAAGTCCACTGCAACATTCTGATTATCAAGATAATCAGACATCAGGCATATCTATTAAGTTAATGCACAATGGCATAGGCACTGAATTGATTTTTCATCAGTAGTTCCTCATCAACTAAAATAATTCTGATTCCTGCACTATATGAAATTGGATTTGATAATCCCAATTTTTATTCTAAGTTTAACTCTAAGCTTGATATTCTTCAACTGAAAGATGGAACACTTTTCAAACTTGCAAATCTTGATAGATTATGGAATGGTAAAAATAACAAAATGCAATTAATTCGAGGATATTTCAGAAGATAATTACGAAAACAAAATCACATGATTATTTCACATACTCTTCTCTATGGCAGCCCTTCAAGTTTTGGAAGGCAGCTATCAATAACTCCTTTTAGATTTTTTTATTTAAATAAATCCTAAAATATTATTTTAACTCTTCTTCATGGGATTCGGCTAGAAGCCACTCACTAATTTTGTTGCTCTTTTCTGCACTCTTTCTCCTTCTTTAGCAACTTAGTTACATTGTGGTGACCAAAATTGGACACAGCATTCCAGATGTGATCTGACTTACTCAGTAATAAAGCAGAATGATTACTTTCTGTGATCTTGACATTATACCTCTATTGATACAAACCCTCTTTGAGCAGCTTGCTGCCTCATGTTTAATCTGAAATCTCTCAGTGTACCCAGATTCTTTTCACAAGAAATTCTTCTGAGCTAAATACCATCTATCTTGTACCTGTAAAACAGACCAGGCTAGAAACCAAGAGATTTGTAGTCCCACGTTAATCACAAAGCTAGCTTGGTGACCTTGGGCCAGTCACTTTCTCTCACCCTTAGGAAAAAAATAAGCATTCCAAAATCTTCCCAAGAAAACTGCAGGGACTTGTCCAGGAAGTCACAAGGAATTAACATTAACTCAAAGGCACACATACAAAAAGCACTAAACCTGCTGAATTGCATTTTGTTGGAAGCCTCCAAGAGTAATTTTGAATTAGGCAGCATATAAACTTAAATAAATAAATAAATGCCTAATGATCATTTTGGATCCTGTCTTCTGAGGTGTTAGCAGCTCTTCCAGCTTACTGCCATCTACAGATGTGCTGGGTGTCCCTTCTGTCCCCTCATCTGAGTCATTTATAAAAACATCAGGAGCACTAGGAATAGGAGGCAGTTGTGACATACCCCCCTGCACACCTCTTCCCATACAGAGATCCATTAAGGGCCTTGCATGGAACCATCCTCCATCTTTTTTTTGCTGGTCCTCAGATTAAAAGCCTGTCTTCCTCCTATGGATATCCTCTTTTCTTTGTAGCAGTCTTTTCTTTCCAGTGATTATTTCACAAACATCCTTCCTTGAAATCCATGATTTCATATCGTATTCCTGCTATTCCATGGATTAAATTACAATAACATTTTACAATGTAATTATTCATAAATAGTAACTAAGTTACTTTTCTTATTCCTATGATCACAGCTTCCATTGCAGATGTGGTGGCACATGAGAATGACAAAGAAAATAATGAAGGGAAAGAGTATAAAGAAACAGATCCTGGCTCCCCAAAGAAATGTGATACTATTATAATATCTGGACGTCGAGAAAAATGTGAGGCAGCAAAAGAGGCCCTCCAAGTAAGTGTGATTGGACATCTATATTATCTTAGAGGCCTGCCATATCTAAACAGAGGGGCATACTCAGTTTTGTTTACAAACACTGTAAAGTGATCTTCATATTAAATCTCAAGGGGCTTTTGTGCAAAATGTAGTGTCTTTTAGAGACACTGCTTTTTTAATAGTATGTAGTGTACATTAACCACTTTCAAAATAGTAAATTAAATGAAAATTATAGTAAAATGACTTCTAGTAAGTTGTGACTTGCAATATAATATTCCAGATGCCTATGCTTCTTTCTGAATTTATTTGATGTTTTCTGGTTTGAATTAAACAGCAGTGATCGGGCAAACATCTGTTTGAATGTCAAGCCAGAATCTCTGATATGCACAGGTTGCTTACCAGTTATAGAATCAGTGGTTTCATGGGGGAGTGATAGTCTGTCACATAGGCACAGAGATGCTCCCTGTTGTCTCTCAACTAGAGAAACTTTGAGTGGTTTTAAAACAAATTCCAGAGGGGGCAAAAGAACAATATGTTTATCAAAAATGGTAACTAAAATAAAGTAGGAGCAGTTTCCTCCAGCTTCTGATTAAAGCAAGGAAAAATGAATCTCTAGGTAAATTGAAATAGAAGAAATAGCTGTTTTAAAAGTCTTACCTTTGTAGAACTAGGTGAATGTTTATCCAGAAAACAAATAAGGATTCTTTGTTTTGTTTTTTGTCTGTATATAAATATATTTTTCTTGGTGAATATAGGAAGTTTTATTCATTTCATTTTATGTATCTGTTTAAATTTATTGACTGCTCAACTCCTGTGGAGTTGATCACAATACCATCTTTCATTTATCCTTACTTTAGACTGGGTAGGATGTTACTAATTTTATTAAGAATAATTTGCTGTTCATAAATTAAAAGAAGCTCAGATTTCCCAAAGGAGAAATTATATTTATAGCAGATACTGCATGTACACTGTACTTCTATAAATTTCTTACAAAGTAAAAAAGACTTGAAATCCATAGTTATAAGCCCATATATTACACAATCTAGTAATGGTATGAATTATTTTATTTTCACATTTTTATCTTTTTAATTGCCAGTTAGGCAGCACAGGTCAAGTAACCAAGGGTGGGGAAAGGTACCAGGTGAGATGCTTCTTGGAATATAAGTGATAGCAGGAGGAACTACTAGGGAAGGTACTAGGTGAGATGCTTCCTGGAAGATAAGTAATAGCAGGAGGAACTATTAAGGCACTGCTCCAAAAGTAAAGAGGCACAGCCAGGATGTGAATACACAGAAGTCTACTGGAAGAAGAATTTGAGGTTTTCAGTCTATCACAGTAATGTGCTAAGACAGAACCTTTTTGTCATAAATTGCTTACTTGATAAAATTTCATGTTTGCTTTCAGGCTTTAGTCCCAGTTACAATTGAAGTAGAAGTTCCCTTTGATCTTCACCGTTTTATCATTGGTCAGAAGGGTGTTGGAATCCGGAAAATGATGGATGAATTTGAGGTGAGTATAGGTAGTCTTTGACTTATGACCATAATTGGGACTGGAACTTCCATCACTAAGCGATGTTAGTGAGTTAGATCAGTGAGTTACACTGATTTTACTACTTTTTTTGCTGCAGTTGTTAAGTGAATCTGGTTCCCCATTGATTTTATTTGTTAGGAGTTCCTTGGGAAGGTCATAAATGGCAACCATGTGACCCTGGAATACTGCAAGATTGTAAATATATGCTAGTTGTCAAATGCCTAAATTTTGATTCCATGACAGTGGGGATGCTGCGATTCCTGTACAGTGGTGCCTTACAAGACAAGTAACTCACAAGGCAAGAAACCCGCAGGACGAGCAAAAAATTTAATCAGAAAATATTCCGCTAGACGAGCCGCAACTCACACGATGAGAAACCTTCGCGTGATAACTTCCGCGTCATCAGTCAGCGCGCTCCATATTTCTCGTTCAGGCAGCGACTCCACGCGAGAGTTCTGCCGACGCTGCCGCGTGCAGTTTACTGCGCGCGTGCGTG
>JANHZU010002559.1:438182-464312 GCA_032468055.1 Acrochordus granulatus | reverse complement strand
TGCACAGCAAAGCCTCTTTAAAACAATTCCACAAAATGCCTTCAAATATTATTTAAACACCAAAATACATATTGTCTAGAAGTTATAGCTCGCCTTATGTCCAACTTGTATGCTCATACTGCTGGATTGGGGAAACCTTCTTTAAGTCCCTTGGAATCTTTGGACCCAGACAGATTACAAGGGTTTCTTATGACTTTACTTTTGAAAGTGCAGCATCTTTGCTGCTTCAAGTAGAATTGGCATCTGTTTGCCACCTCGATGTATAGTTCTATTAAGTGTTCCTTTCATCATGCCTCCAGTTTCTTAGCTCCACAATATATGCTAAAACATGTTGATAACACTGCAATATTCAGAATGTATAGCAGTGTTTCTCAACCTTAGTAACTTTAAGATGTGTGGACTTCAGTACTGGCTGAGGAATTCTGGGAGCTGTAGTCCATACATCTTAAAAGTTGCTGACATTGAGAAATACTGACCTTCTTTGTATTACCATTTCTCTTTATTTCAACCTAAAAGACTGCTTTCAGTTGCAGGCAGTGTCCAGCATAAAAATAGAATTGAAAACATTAGT
Source organism: Acrochordus granulatus (assembly GCA_032468055.1). NCBI lineage: Eukaryota > Metazoa > Chordata > Lepidosauria > Squamata > Acrochordidae > Acrochordus > Acrochordus granulatus. Next base: position 463,741 of record JANHZU010002559.1, on the reverse strand, counting down.
TAGATGTTCTCTAGAAAAAGCTTATCAATCGATAGGCAATTAGGACTTGAAAATGAACCAAAGATGGAAGAAATCAGAAGTGATTTAGAAGCATTTCAACTGAAGATCATGAACAAAACTATCCTGGTCCACATTATTGTAATTATAATATTGAAAATACTTATATATTTCTTGCCATATTTAAATTATACAGGTGATGTCAAGAAATATGCAGAAAATAGGAAATGCGTTCAAACGGTACAAGATAAAATATATTTAAATGACAGAAGACTGTACAGCCTTACCAATAGAGTTACAGATGTATAGATTAGAGAGCTGCAGTGTAGAGAAATGGCAACAGGCAACAATTCTTAATTTAAGTTAGTGATGGATGGCTAACATTGAAGGATGGTGTTTTGGCTGTCTATCCAGCAAATTCACAAATAGTTTAAATTCAAGATAAAATCTCTCTCTCTCTCTGAGTTCCATTTGATAGTCGTTGAACAAAAAAAATCCTTTGGCTGGAATCATCTGATCAAGCAGATGTTTGGTCACATCAGAAGCCTTAGGAAAATAGCTGCATGATAGTCATGTGCTTTTAAAGCTGGATCAGTTTTGATCTTTTTTTCATTGCCTTTAAAATTGTATCTACAAAGGGGGATGACAGAAGGAGTCACGCTTTTGATCCTGGCTGTGCAAACTGGACTCATTGAGTTGCAAGTGGTGCATCGGGCCTTCCTGCTCAGTATTATTCTCTTCATTGTGGTGGCATCCATCCTGCAGTCTATGCTGGAGATTGCAGACCCCATTGTCTTAGCTCTGGGAGCTTCAAGAGACAAGTAAGTTGGTTCCCCTTCAATATAGGCAGCTGCCTTTAGTTTGTTCTTGTTCTGGATGTAAAGCCAGTAGTGTTCTATGTCATGATTCAGGCGTGATGTCTAATTACAATTTAGCACAACAAAAGGCAAGCTTCAATAAGCCTGAGGCTCCTGTGTTTTTCCTTCATTCCTTGTTTTGAGACAATTCAAACCATTCAGAACAAGCTACATATTTTTTTCTGCTATAGTTTGCAGAACCAGCACAAACCATAACTTAACTGATTTGGACAAAACAGGCAGCAATTTGTCTGAATCTATCAGGTGTAAGCAACCACTTGAGTATATTTGAATCCTAAGTCAGTCATTTTATTTGAATCCTAAGTCAGTCATTTAATTTACATTACAAGAATCTCACCAAATTGCCTGCCTTCTCCTGGGAACAACCAGATAAAGCTTCATGGATCTTGGGGGAGGTCAAGTTTATGTCACTTGCAGCTGCGCAACCACTCTAAGTTGGTACCTCATGTGACCCTTCCCTCTAGCCTAGCTGGCAGTTTCCAAACAGAAACTGGGAAAAGGGAACTACTGCTCATTGGATTACACACTTTGGTAGATAGTAATATGATTTGTTTAACATGCTGTCTGAATCCAGCCATTGTATTTACAAGGCATGGTTCATGTCTTAGTTTATGTAAGTCAAGGCCAGCATGACACTACAATAAATCCAGGTTAAGACAAGATATGGCTTACTATATGCTATGGTGAAGGGAGAAGAACACAGTTGAGCCTAAAAGCCCTAATAAACTCGTCTACTGTCTGGATTATTTCTATTCTTTGAATCTGCAGAATTGAAATAGAGTGGTGTGTAGGTAAGTTGTATAGTTCTCTTCTGGCTGGCCCTATGTCTGTTGTATGAAAAGAATGTTCAGGCTCCACAGTGAGTCATATAAAACTGAGAAGGTGGAACAAACTGGTCCACTTACAAGAACAATACATAGGATTCATATAAAATCCAGGGAAGGAAAAAGAGTGACTCTGCGATGTAAGAACTAAACACCTGAAACGCATTTTAGCAGAAACATGCTTTTATCAGAAGCTGATCCTAAAATTGGGTTACTGCCACTTTTTTCTTGTACCAATTTTGCTTTTCCTCTCCAGATAATCAGCAATGACAACAAATAAGAGGAGGTTTATTTGGGCTTGTTATGCTGGAAGTGGCGCAAGTGGTTAAGAGCTCGGCTTGCCGGCTGGAAGGTCGGCGGCCTGGGATCGCGACCCAGCGTTGCCACGCGGCAGGGCAAGTGCCTGCTGTTCCGCCCCAGCTCCCGCCCACTTAGCGGTTCAAAAGCGCTCGAGCGCGAGTAGATAGATAGGTACCGCCCCTTCCGGCGGGAAGGTAACAGTGTCCGTGCGCCTTAAGGCATCCAGTCATTCCGGCCACATGATCATGGAGCCGTCCCAGAACGAACAGTGGTTCTTCAGCTTAGAAACGGGGATGAGCACTACACCCTAGAGTCGGTCACGACTGGCAAGGTCTCCTTTACCTTTTATGCTGGAAGTCACCTGTTAGTGGTATCTGTTGCTAGTACCGTGTTACCATTAACTTTTTTAGCAAAGGAAAATGAGGACAGCAAAGCTACAGGAGAATACCCATCTTGATTCTGCATATTGATGCTGGCACATGGGAATTCTGATCTGCCAGTTTCAAACCAGATAGTGGGAAGAAGATCTGGAAAAAATTACAGTGGATTAAGTTCTTAAATATTCAATTCCAAATCTTACATTTTCAAGGTACCATGAATGATTGATAGTACTGTATGTAAGCCCTCAAAATACACAGATGAGATTTGCAGATGCATGTAGTTAGCTTAGTTCAATTGAATTAGGTAATGAATAGGAAGCTACCAAAAGGAGAAACCTTTATCTTTAGGAAGCAATATGATTCTGCTATTGCATAATAATGTTTAATCCTACAAATAACCGTATTCAGATCATATCAAAATGTTCAGTGTTTCATCTATCCATAGAAAAAGAAACTGTTGGTTCTGATTTTGCAATCTCTTTTTTCATTCCCTACCATTTACTCTTTGAGACAATATACCTTACTCAATTATCTTGGGGCTTGATTTCCTTCATCCACGTGCATGCAGAAGCCAGATGAGTCATGTATCACTTTGGTCATCCCAAGTGTAACATAATGTCGTTAGAATCCCAATGCCGTTTTCATTCCAAAGATATCATTCCAATAGAAGATTAAATATGAAAAATATATTATTAATATGCATATACATGTGTGTGTGTTTACACACATAATTCATAGATTTCCCTCAGCAGTTTTATCCTCTGTTAATTCCACATTCACTTGTATAGGCAGCAATAACATGCTGTCTGAACATTACTCTCCCCAGAAGAAGGTGGGTAGAAATCTCTCATTCTGAAAAAATAGAAAGTAGTCAGCCAGGGTAGACATTCTTCTCTTTGTATAGTGAGGATCAATAGAGGCAGAGTTTGTCACACATCAAACAATAGGAATAGCTGAATGGCCTCTGAACTATGTTCAGTTACCAGAGTGTAACTAGTGGTAGTTACTGTGGCAGGTTTTTGTTACTATTGTTGTCCTGTGTCTCTTATCTGTACTGATGATTATGCTGAGCATTAGTTTATTTTCTTAGAAATCAAAACTGAGTCAGAAATTCCAACAAATATGTTTGAGGCAATGTCTGTTATCTAAGCAGTTTGCAATTACAAAATAGCATGCAAATATTATGTGTCAAGAACCCTTATTAGGCAAGTTGGCTGTTGTGATTGTTGTCAGTTAAAGGGAGGGCAGGAAAAACTATCAACAATATTAAAGCCATGTCTATTGAGTAGAAACAAGAAAAAAAAATTAATAGTAACCAAATCAGGAAGAATTAAAGTTCTTCTCAGTTCCATTAAGTGTCTATTTAATTTAGAACAATAGTATTGTAGGAAATTGTAGCACTCTGCAAATTAATTGACTGTTGCAGTATATCAGCATAAACCAATTCCTAAAGGAAATTTTTTTTGTTGCTTAAGGAAAAGGTGTCAAAGGCCCATGGTTCAAATCCAGCCCTCTAAAGTCAGATGTCACTTCCAAATGTCTCCAAATTTAGTCACCAAATCGTTATGCTGTATCCAAAGAGAATTGTGAGACACAAATGGATGCTATTTACATACTTCCAGGAGAAAAGAAAAAATGGGTATTATTATAGGAAGTCATAGCACAGGCCTCACAGGCAATCTAGCCAGTCATTTCTGTGATTGTATTGAAGTCTATGCCAGCTCTAAAGAGAAATTTCCTTTTGTAGGAGCCTTTGGAAGCATTTTCGTGCCGTGAGTCTATGTTTGTTCTTGCTGGTCTTCCCAGCTTACATGGCCTACATGATTTGTCAGTTTTTCCATATGGATTTCTGGTTATTGATCATCATCTCTAGCAGCATTCTCACTTCTCTCCAGGTAAGTTGTAAGGGCCTCTTTATTCTTATTAACAAGAGCCAGGCAGGTGTAGCATTGAACAAGCTGTTAGAAAAAAGCAGAATGGAAATAGGTAAAGAACCATTTTCCACCTCTTTCTCTTAAAGCAAATATACAAACTATGCAGCCCATGAATTTCCTACACTAATTGATCATGTGCTATCAAATGGTTTTTGACAGACAATGGCTTTCCTTTTCAATCCAATGAACAGTGAGGCCAATAAACTTTTTTTGCATGGAGGAAATCTTTGGGGCTTTTAGAAGGGCAAAAATGGGTCTCATAAACTTTCTGCGTATTAAGACATTCTTTTTACCCTTAGAAGTGTTTAAGATTTCTAATCAGATCATGTTCAAGTCTTCCCCATTTTTGGAACGTGGCCCTTGACATTCCACACAAATCCTGGTGTAGCTCTTGAGCTAATGAAAGTTGCACCTCCCTGCTTACAGCCCTCTATTCTTGGCTAAGCACAACATATCAGCTTATTTTGAAGAGATTACTAAACTGTGTCATGATAAATTTATATCAATATACAAGACATCACTGAGGAAATATAGTGTTGATGTCAAAACATGGGATAGAATCCAGCACTTGGATTGCAACTACAATGTTGAGCATGTGATGAGATCTTAGATTTATCCACTGAGACAACAGCTCTCAACCCTGCTGTACAGTTTTTCATTCTATTTCTCATAGGCATCCTTGCAAGTCTGGGATTTGAACTTTGTTAAAAAGGTTTAATTTAATATATGGCAATAATGTGGTTGATTTATAAAACTTGTAATTTATCCAAATTATACAGCTAATATTGAAAAGCTGCAACCTTGTGACTTTGCCTGCTTTAATCCAAAGATGCTATTTTTCCTCCTTCAGGTTCTGGGGACACTCTTCATTTATGTCTTATTCATGGTGGAAGAGTTCAGAAAAGAGCCAGTAGAAAACATGGATGATGTTATTTACTATGTGAATGGTACCTATCGGCTGCTGGAGTTCTTTGTGGCTCTTTGTGTTGTGGCCTATGGTGTATCAGAGACTATCTTTGGAGAATGGACTGTGATGGGCTCAATGATCATTTTCATTCATTCATACTATAATGTGTGGCTTCGGGCTCAGTTGGGATGGAAAAGCTTTCTTCTCCGCAGAGATGCAGTCAATAAGATTAAATCACTGCCCATTGCCACCAAAGACCAGTTGGAACAGCATAATGATATCTGTGCCATTTGTTATCAAGTAAGTACTGTGATTAAGCTGAACTTCTGTGGCTGCCCCTCTGGCTCCTCCTTGTGGCATTTTATAAAAAGGCTGAAGCTTTGGGATTGATTGAATTCTAAATGAACTGAGCTGGGAAGTTGCCTGTTTACAGAAATTGGAAAGGATAGAGTTGTATGACAAAGGGGCAGGAGTAGGTTGTGTTCCAGAATATTGGATCAACTTCTCCAGGTGCTGAAACAATGGAGGAGAGGAAGAAATGGAAGGTTGTATGAACTGGGACCCTGCATTTCCAAAATTCCCATATCCCGCATAACCATAATTTACCTTGTTTTGTGAAAAGTTTAAGGAGCAGAAAAATGTGCCAACGACTGCTCAGCTGTTCCATAAAATGCTAACTGAGCCAGTCTTACCATCAGTTGGCATAAAAAGTAATGAAAGGTTGGCTACTAAAGTAGTGCCCATATCTTTCATTTTGCAGAATAGTAGTTAAATAATCATATTAATTTAAAAGCTAAAATGCCCACATTGATTTTGAGTCAGTCTCTCACTCTCAGCTTCAGCAGAATGGTTCTAGAGAGAAATGGGAGAAGTAAATGCAGTGTATGCCATCTTAAATTCCTGGGAAAAGAGGAATATTAATATAATATGAAAATATGAAAAAATAACAACTTAGCATTAAGAGCTTTACTTTGACAGTGGCAATTGAAATCAGTTATAGGATATTTATTGGAAATAAAAATGCTGATAAGTGAGTCCTGGCAACTTGCTTTTCAGTTGCCTCCTATAGTTGGAATCTTTCATTTATGGTTGGTTTTTTAAATTGTTTTTGCTGTTCAGTTTTACTAGTTTCTACTCCTCTGGGCAATGGCAGTTGCAGAATCCAGTCAGTCAGCCAAGCCTATTCCTGCCCTCTTGAGAGAAGAACCTGATCAGATATTAAAAGGCCAATTATCTCAATTAGATTGTGCCCTCTAAGCAATCTTTGCAATGAAATTAAAATAAGGACAGATGTAGCATTTCTATAGTGTGCTTTAAATTCCTCACATGTTCTGGATGTCTCCTAGTTTAAAACTTCCTCTTTATAACTTTGGATTGGTTCTGAATACCAACATTTTGATATTAATGAGGTTCATCAAAAGCAAAATGTGTTGCATTTTCTTATTTGAATCTTAAGAAAAAATCCAAGTTTTCCTTAAAAAAACAAATGAATACAGTGGTGCCTCACAAGATGAGACTAATCCATTCCGGAAGAACACTCTTAGTGCAAAATGTTCTTAAAGTGAAACGAGGTTTCCCATTGGAAACAATGGAAAATCAGACGTTCTGTTCTACGCCCCCAAAATATTCACCAAAAAATAATTTTCAACAGAATTTGTTGTAGAAATGATTGTCTCTAACATCTGAAACAAGTAACCATGATGAACACATTATATGAAGCAGAAATAGAACAAACTAACCAGCACTTACGGATCTGCTTCCAGGCAGATTCTGGCTCAGAACATCCACTGCCGCTGCTGCTGAGGCAAAACTGCTTTTTCCCTCAGCAACGCCTTTCTGGGCATCAATGTTTCTTGCCTCCATGCTATGAGAGGGGGAATTTACAATTTCTGCTTTATTTTGTGTGTCAGGGGGATATTTGAGAATATCCCCCCGCCCGACAGCAGAGCTTCTCCCAAGGCCGTCCCGGCTAAACACATGGTGGGGACCCAGTGCCCCAACCTTGCTTCGGCTGCAAGCGCCGAGGCGAAGCCAACCTGGAACGCCTTATAAGAAGGCGTGGAATGTGGTGAGACGACATGGAAGAAATGCATGCGGCCCGGCCCTGAGATTGCTGGCTGTTGGGCCACGCCTCACACTCGCCTTGAAAAGGCCAGCGGCCGGAGGGGCTCAGCTGCTAGCAATCCCAGGGCTAGGCTGCATGTGTTTCTTCTGCCACGCCTTCCCACAAGGTATCCCAGGTTGGCTTTGCCTCGGCGCTTGCCCGCATCCCTCTCGCTACCCTCTGCCACTTGCCTCACCTTGCCTCTCGCCCCGCGTCCCTCTCTCACTGCCCCCACTTTCTCACCCGCCCCTGGGGAGAGAGAGAGGAGGGGGAGGGGACTTCCTGGAGGGAGAATCTGGAGTCTGAAGTCTCGGGAATTCCATCTCTTGAATGCCTTTCACTTAATTTATGCAGTGAGAGAGAGGGCTCCATTGTGAGATTTCCCACGTGAGCTCATTACGCAGTGCTCATTGCGATCAGGAACGTCGACCTCAGTCACACGCACAGTAATGGAGTAAGCCACGCGGCAGTGTAGGCAGAACATGCGCGCACTGCCACCCATATTGCAATGGAGTAAGCCACGCAGCATTTCCTGAACAGGAAATACAGAGCGCGCTGACTGATTTCAGAGAAAAGCATTTTAGGAAAAAGACCATACTTTAATAAAAAAAACACAAAGGTTAGAAAATCTGATGATGATGTGTTCCAGCTGTGCGAGATCCAGACTTTAGAGGAAAGTTCATATTGCACTTCTGCAACAGTAGCACATCATCAGCTTGATGTGCAATTGTAATATAAATAAGGTTGATTTTACAGTGTTTTGCATTCTGAAGATTCTTGAAATGGCCTCGGAAGGTCTGTACATTAAGGTGATGATACCCTATCTACTCTCCAGAAATAGATGGTGGCAGTGGTTGTCCTCACAATACATGTTAGAAAATGCTGGAACACCCAGCAAGGCTCATGTAACTATGGACCTTAACTTTGGATAGTAAGATGAGATGGAGAATTGAAATCAGTTTGATGGACCACTGATTAGCCTCACAATAAGGTTCTTCTTTCCAATTTTATGTGTGAAGAGCTCTAGAAGTAGGATGAACCATGTTCTACTTTCGACTGAGGGTGAATTTAAGAAGCCAAATATGATATACCCATAACTGCATTTTTGCCCTTTCTGTATAGAATTGCAGCATTCAGATAGCTTTGTCAATGTAATCTTTAAATTGCAATTTTTAATGCATTGACATCTTGATCTAAATAGTGCCTATTCAGAATGAAACGGTAAGCTTTGTGTTTTGTTGTTCTTACATTTTACTGATGCAGATGAATATAAGGTAACCAGTCTCGGTATGGTATCTCCAAACATATTGAATTTCGATTCCGGCTGGTGATTGAAAATAATGGGAGTTGAAATCCAATATATATAGATAGCACCAAGTTAAGAATTCAAACTGTGTGTGGATAATGACAAAATATAACAGTTGAGTCTAGATGATTGAGTAGGATGATGAATATTAGACAATTTTAGGATACTTCATTTGTGGTTGATTATTATATTTTAATAATGCCTCTTCCTTTCAGGACATGAAATCAGCTATCATCACACCCTGTGGTCATTTTTTTCATGCGGGCTGCCTTAAAAAATGGTTATATGTGCAAGAAACGTGTCCCTTGTGTCACTGCCAACTTAAAAACACCATTCAGCCCCCTGGGTTAGTACTGGAGCCTGTGCCACAGGTAAATCTTGGAGCAGAGGAACATACTGTTCAGCAAGAAGCTACTGGACCTCCCAATATTCAGCACCAGGAAGGGACTGGAGGTGAGCCTATAGATAATGGACAAACTGTCATGCAACCAGGTTTCGAGCAGGACTCTGTTGATGCCAAGGAAAGCTATAACGCTTTGGATAGTGCCTCTTCTAGTGAGGCCAACCGGGTAGCAGTTGCCCAAGAAGGATTGGTTGAAGAACAAGAAGATACTATAACACAAGATCTAAGAGGAGCTGTCCAGAACTGAACTACCAAAGAATAAGCACTCTGGGGCTCAGCAGATGGAGTCTTCTTTTTCTTGTTGTGAGCAAGTTTAATTCTCAGAATGCTGGCCAAAATGTATTTATAATATCCCATGCTGATTTCTGCGAGCTGCTTGGTTTACAGGGCTGCCAGTGCGCTCCACTGGAAACTGCATTTAGAATCTCAGTGTTACAAAAGGGCAGAATCTAGGAATCTGAGATGAGTATTTGGGGCTGAGAATCTCACTGGAAGAAACACAAGAAGAGGGTGAAGAGAGAGAGAGACTAGTGAAACAAAAATCAGTATTGCTCATATTGAAATGGAGAAAAAAAACAGAAGGGCAAAAGTAATATAGATGTCTCCTTGGCCTCGTTGTTCCGCAGTGAATGGAGCTCAATCAAGAATACTGACAAAATGATTTAAAGGCCTGGAGTTCAAACAATGCCAGTATGGAAGACTGTGTTGGGCTAGAGCAGTGCTCAATTATGTTGGGAGAGTAGTGCTCTGGGTATGTCAGACAGGCATTTACATTCATGTAATCTATAGCAATCTTGATTTTTTATGCTGGAGTATTCAACACTTAAATGTTTAATCTTTTTTTAAAAAAAATACATGATGGACAGTACAGGCAGTATGAAGTAAATTAAAACTCCAGTGACCTCTCTCTCAAGTCTACCAGTGAGTGCAGGAGAGTGATGGGAGGAGTTTTAGGCTGCGGATTGAAGCCTTCTCAGTGCTGTTCAATTTCATATATAAATATATATATAATTTCTTGCAGCTGAACTAAAGCAGTATTAATGTTCCGGCAATATTTGCACCTTTGGGAATGAGTACAAAAATTGTATGATCAAATGCCGCAAATGCCAACCTTAAAGCTCTTAATAGGAACTGCACCTATTTCACTCTTTACCCCTTCCTCCTTGACAAGATTGTGCGTGTATTTAAATTTTTACATTCATCATGGCTTTTTAGGTAGAACTGGGGTGGGATGGGAGCTGGCAATTTTTTATGTGAATTTTGATATGAAAAGGAACGAGTCACTTATTTATACATTAGGCTTGGCACTCAAAAGTGTGGATATTTTGGTTTTGTTTTGTGAATTGTAGACATTTTATTTTTAGCAGCAAACCTGCGTGTAGACTGACAGACATAACTGTATGTCTTAATAAACAACATTTGAAGTTTTTTTTTACATTGGATTGTTTTTCTTCATAAAGAAATTCTCTGAATAAATAAACACAATAGACTTGAGAAAAATATATTCCCAGTAGACCTTGCCTTCCAGTAAATTGTCATCACAATTGGATCACTCTAGAGAGATGGGACTATTCTCTCAAAATTCTGTTTGATGCTTCTGGTTTGCTGGCTAATCATGTGCCATGTAGAATGTTAGATTTGTTCTGCCAGGTTAGGCATTCTCGTGACTTGTTATGTCACGAGACATATATACCATAAATGGTAGATGTCCACTTGGCCATAGCTTCATGGTAGAAAGTCACACCTAAACTTCTACTGCCTTCTCCAGTAGAATCTTGAGAATTGCACTTTAGCTCCACACCCTCATTGTTTCAAAAAAAGAAACAGCCATTCTTCACTCTGACAGCAAATGTTGGTAATTAAGCCATGATATTATCCTTGTGTGTTTAAGTATACTTCTCTCATTTGTTGTTATTCTTGTGGAGAAAGCAAACTTATGAATTGGCTGTATTGTTACAAGTATGGGGCTATCTGCAGTTTGTTGTGCTTTTGTAAGAAATCAACATATCTAATGGAAAAAAACATGAGTTGCCGAGTTTCCTTTGTCCCTGCCATATATAGTTTTCTGTGCTCGCAAAGGATAGAGATTGAGTGCCTGATTTTCTGTATATAGTCCTAAATGATTCGGTCCTTCTGCTAATTTATCACTTATGAGAGAATCAGGCCTTAGTCAATTGTTTGAAGTCCAACTAAGAGGATTTATTTTATTTAAGAGGATTATGAATTTGAAAGAATGGACCCATTCCATGAAGGGCTTTATAGGTGATGACCAATAACTTGAATTGCACCTGGTAACAGACTGGCAACCAGTGCAGCTCACTCAACAGTGATGTCATAGAGGTCACCCTTGGGACTCCATGAACTATTCACACAGCTGTACTTTGTGCCATCTGTAACTTCCAGATGCTCTTCAAGGGTAGCCCCATGTAAAGCACATTTCAGTAGTCAAGTTAAGAGATGAACTAGGGTGTGAGTGATGGAATGCAGGGACTCTGGATCCAAGTAAGGGTGCAACTGGAACACAACATGAATGGATACCTCACAGCAGAAGCCATTGTGTGAACATGCTCACAGAAGATTGCCCACATTTTAAATATGTCCAGTTGCTCTCAGGTTGCTGGCCAAACTACTTTAGGAAGAAACCTATTTGTAGTTAAATGCCCTGAGGCATTAGAGGAAGGACTAGGACTTGAGAAGCATTAAGAGATTAAGAAGAAAATCAAGATGCAATTAGCAAGATGCCTAAATATTACATTTATTCTAATTTCAGCAAAAATGTTTTCCCAATTTTAAAAGAAAATATTAGAGCTGCCTCGCTATCATAAAACTTTAGAGGTATCTGCAAGTTTAATAACAATGGTTTACTTTTTGCAGCATTGTTATTCAGCTACCCTAGGCAGAATTAATTTAAAAGAAATCAATAAAACTCCTCAGTATATCTAATTACAATCTGATTGTTTTCTATACAATGTATATTGTAATTGTTTATCTTCTCAACTCTGAGAAGGAAGTCAATATATTTCCCATTTTATAGATGAGTTGTCTCTGAAATTGCAATCCTAAGCATTTTATCAAATATATATAAAAAAAACAGATTTATCTTTTATGTGACCAGAACAGTACCAGTTTTGCATAGAAAGAAGGTAGATACATGTTTAGAGAAGTGTAGGAAATGAGACAAACTTTTGGGGGAACTCCCCAAAATAGAATCTGCTAGGGTCTACTTTCTGACAATTGTAATACGGAAATGATGATACAAACAGAAGAAAAAGATGTGGGAAAAGTTGATGGCTTGATGAGACTACTGTACTGAAAATGACCATATGTTCCAGAAACATCCATTTGTATAACTAATTAAGGTAACTAATGTTATATAGACCTGAATACAATGGTTATATACTCCACCTGAAGAAGTGACAGGGTATAAATCAAATGAGGAAATGTAGATCATACAACATTTAAAGGAAGCATAACAAAAGTAAGCACATCTCAAAATCTGGCTTAGAATCTGGAGTCTTTTATCACCTGTGTCTAATACACTGACTCTCTGAACTAAAGAAAAATGTCCCATATCAACTGGTATTATAAAAATAGGGGGTGAGTTACTCTTCAGAAACATGGAAAGCAAGTGGCATGATTTTAAAAAGTGGAGTTTGACTAAGGGACACCACCTCTTAGAAATCCAGTTAAGAGACCAATTCTCTCCTCACAGATCTATGATTCATTTGTTCATGGTAGTCAGAAGGATCACCTTACTGGGCCTGTATTTTAACCTGAGTGGGGGTGGGGGGTTGGTTATGTTCCTTTTCAACTGCTTCCTTCCAGTAGCTCTTATTTCAGGTAACACTGCCTGCCCAAGACTACAAATTATATGGAAAAACTCAGGCACAGCGCTCTTCAGGAGTTGGCAAGATCTCCATCAATAGAGTTGGTGTCTGGCAGAAGACTTGGAAAGTTGACTCCATCTCTAAGACACTATAGCCATCTTCTCCCTTCAATAGTGGTAAACTGTTAAAGTAATTCTTAAGTGCAGGCCAGAAAAAAAAAACAATTTTCCTCCTACATTTCCAGAAATAGGACTTCCAGGCAGACTTCAGCTCCTGCTGACTATACAAAGAAGTGCCTACCATCTCAACTTGTTTCCAATAATAACCTCTAGTTCTCTCATAATGTACCTTGAAATTTCTATGATCCTGTTGATCTACTATATCCATTCTCTTCTCCACCTAGTTCCCTCAGTCTTGCGAGCAGACTGTACGGTAGTCGTCTTTTCTATCCACCACCAGCTTCCATCACTTGTCTGAAGTATAGGAAGGTTTGGGTTCCTGTTCATGGCCTGAACACAGCAGTCCATATTTTTTAAATTCATAATTGATTTAACCAGTTTTTTATGCAATCTACCTTCTTTAGTTCTTTCTCAGTCTCTGGCTTTCTTTCCCTCTCCGTCTCTATCTAGAAAAAGCACTGCTTTAACTATTCTGATCTTTGTTCTCCAAGGAATATTCTTATCTCCCTGATCTAAGTCTGTAATCGCTTCCTCTCCTAGAATTAATATCTTTCTTACTTCCCCAGAACTCTGCCCATTTTTAATCAGTTCTTTAGTCATTGCTTCCCATCCCCCAAAGATTTACTGTATGTACTACTTTGTGTCAACTGAAAGTTCAAGAAGCATGCTCTTTTATACTGAATTTGGCTTCTTAATATTTAGCATTAACCTAGATCTTTCACTTCCCATTTTTGGTTTCATGATGAACTCTGCTAAGGCTTCTTTACTTCTGGGCAATAAAATTATGTTGTCTGCATAAGTCAAATTGGAAATCTTTCGGCCTCCTATTTGGATCCCAGTTCATCTTTCAGTCCTGTGCTCAAATTCACTCAATACAGATAGAATGCAAGTATGCATTCTTGCCTTCCTATGTACAGTTCTTGAAATGTGGGCAAGGGAGATTTGTCTTACATCATGTCCACCTATTGCCCATCTAGCCCAATGGCCTTCCTATTTTTCAAAACTCAGTTTTTATAATAAGCTCTTGTTCATTGTAAACTTCTTCTGAAGTTTAATCAGATGGCTGGACATATTCATTAATCTTTCTACGTTCTTCATTCTGGCATGATCCTGCAGATCAAAAGCCTTGCTGCAGCCTGTAAAGTTCATTCCTAGATTAGCTTGCTGTCCCCATTATTTGTGTTCCATTTATCTGATATCTCTATGCTATCTGTCCCTCTGATTTTTCTGAAAGTTGCCTGTTTATTTGACATCTCTTTCTCCATTGTGTGGTTTTTATTCTTCATAAAACTTTAAATAAAGCTTGAAGGCAATGTCCAGTAATTCACATGGACATTGCATCTCCTTTCTTTGGTTAAATGTACATTGATATTTTTCAAACTTTAGCCCACATTAGGAGAGCTTCTAGCCCTTTTCCTGCAGCCTTCAATCACTGGAAGTTCATCTGCTTGGTATTTTCCTGTAGGATACCTTATCCACACCTTACTTTCTGTAGAGTTGGCTTCTGAATATATTCCCTTTCTACAAATATTTCTGTAATCTTGTTTATAAAGAGTTACAATAGCTTCCTTCCATCTTTAACCTTATTCATTTTATTCAATTTTGTCCACATTAGCTCTCAGTGTTGTTATGATTTCTCTGATCTCCAAAAAACATTTCATTTGCATTTTCTTGTTGTTTGTTTCTATTTGTTGACATAGTTGATTATTTTTCTTTGCTTGGCATTGGAAGCCTTTGTTCAATAGTTCCACTTCCATTTTCCAGCTTTTCTTGGCTGTCGTGATAACTTTGTTTGACAGTCACTTGGACCGGATTGTCTTTCACAAAAGTATGTAGAATTTATACTGAACTTAACGTCTTCAACCAGAAAAAAATGTAAAAATGATCAGAAAGAACTTCCTTGGTCTGAAATCCCAGAGAGTTGTTGCTCACTGGGGAAAAATGCCATTGAGCTAGAAGAGCAATAAGCTGACATGATCTAAGACAATCTCCCTTGTCCATATTTCAAAACTTCAAGACAGATAAGCGACACAGTGCCCATAGGAATAATCATCAGACAATGTAATAGTGCCTACCAGACTCTCATCTGATTTTATTTTCTTAAACAATTCTTTAAATAAGGAACAATATGTAGGAATCTATCATGGAAAAGCAAAACACCAGCTTTATGTTAAAATAGAAGGATCGGCCTTTCTCCAGCCATTTTATTTATTTACAAAATGCTCCTCCAACCCACTTATATGGATTTTGGGCAATTTATCAAATAAAAACCTCAGTCATGAAATCATCACATTAATCCCAAAACATAATTCCACACCCTCAGATAATACAGATCAGAACCAATCAGCCACTTTGTCACCATCAGATGAGCCAGCAAATGCATGCTGAAAAAGCAAGGGAATCAGGTGCGCTTGGGAGGAGATGAATTCCGCATCAGGACCATCACTGAAAAGGCCTGCCCTTTAGCCCACATTCTTTTCAAGAAATGATTCTCTAGAAGACCACCACCTTCTGAACAACCTTCTCTGTAAAATACTTGGTAAGACATGGCAAGATCAAGATAATCTTTCTTCAAGAAGGGGTACATCAGGCCTCTACCAAGGAAGGCAGCATCTTACCCTCCCTCAAAAAGGCATATGTTCCCCAAATCCAGCTGCATTAATCTCTCCTGATTATCTGAAAGAACCTAGCTGAGTCCAGACAACAAGTGACAAGCTTGTAGCTCAGAATTTATAATCACTTCCTGCATTCCTTGAGCTGAAAAGAATCCCAGATCACACTGTGAGACTCGCCCTAATCCCCTCGCATGACCCCATCTACTTGATGCCCAACTCTGTGCAAATGAGTGACTCAGCCCATAAAAACATACCAGCAGCTGTAGATTCCAGGTCTCATTTATCCTCCTCTAAAAGGTAGGGTTTTAATGGGTAGGAATCTGCAGATGCTATAAGCACCACATCTGGCCCATTCTAAACACTTCTTACGGTGTTTCCAGCAATAGAGGATCAACAAATATTCTTGTCACATCCACTTTCATGGGCTTGTAAAGGTATATGGGCAAAATATACTTGGGAGAATAGGCCAAGAGACACTGCTTAGGGAAGGATCAGATAAGAGACAGCAAAGCCCACAGCTGGAAGTGGGGGGAGGGCAAGAGGCTCAGAATAGACCCTTCCTAATTTCTCAGGCTGTAAAGAAGATGGCAGAAGAATTGTACTTTTGGACTTGCAAGGTTCTGTTAATGTAGTTTTACAATAAAATAGGATTTTCTCATCTGCTCATGATGGTCTTCCTGGTAACACTAACAGGACTAGAGCCCACTGAAACCAATGAGACAGCAGAACTATTAGCACAAATCCCCAAGACTTCATTTTCTAGTGTTTGGTGCTGATACAGTAGTCTCGATGCTAAATACCAGAGATCTTTGCAGAAACACACATGCAGAATAGTTTAAAGGAGGACAAGCAATACATTTAAGCCTCACCTGTTCCTCCTTAAAGGAAGAAGAGAGACTCACAACTTCCTTTGTAGATCAGAGTGAACTGTTTTCTTTTTTAGACCTCTTCTGAGCTTCCCTTAGCTTTGCTTTCAAAGCTGAGAAAAGAAAACAAAAGTCCCAGCTGGGAATGCAAAAGATAAAGCTTGTATTTATTTCTCCTGCTCTGAGCTTGTATTCTGCATTCACAAAGGAAATGCCCTTGAAAGACTGGTTCCTCCATAAACTTTTCCAGCTTCTGATTGTTTTTTAAAATGGAAATTATTTTCTCAGAGACCCTGCCCGTGAGGAAGTAGGTGTTGATAAGTAATGCCTGTAATACTGAAGCAAAGCATCTTGTTTTAAATTAAATGTGCACATTTAATTGGATTTGTCTTTGTCAAATCGCTGTCTTGGATCATGCCCAATAGTTTGACTTCTTGGAACAGAAGACAAGAAAAGAGCTTTTAATGGAATTATTGCAATGGATTTGCCTTTATCTAGTCAAAGTATCGCTAAGGCTATTTAACAAGCTCTTTTTCTGGAAACCAATATTCAACTAGACGGTTCTTACTGTAATGCTCTTAAAAAAGGATGGATTATTTCTTGCTTGGACTGGACACTTACTTCCTCAGCCATTTGTCTGGGAACAAATAGCTTGCTCACAGATCATCTTGCTTTGTAATTGAACAGTGTAGATGGCAGCAAAACACTTATGTGTTCACATATTATTCACTTGTTTCACCAAAAATTCCTAACTGTGACTCTGTCTTTTTCCTGAATCTATATGGAGATCAAGACAGGCATTTCACTACCACCATGAATGCTACTCTATCAAGTATGGGTAATCCTTATTGCACTGTATTTGTCATAAGAAATGCTCTTAGGCTGCTGTTAGTTCTTTGCTGCTATCTGCCTATCTTCTGAATGACCTTGTTCTGGTTCCAATTGTATAGCACTCTCCTTTGTTTGTTTGTGATATTTATGTGCCATTGATCTCAGAAGTTACTCTAGGTGGCTTATAATTGATATAAATAAAACAATAAAGCAAAATAATAACAATACGATATAAATAAACTAACAAGATGATAGGAGAGGAGCAAGAAGTACATGGGGAGAGGTAGAATTGACTAATACACAACCACCTCCATGATGATAAATCCCCAAAGGACCCTGAAGCTAACTTGCAGAGACGGATCTTCAAACTCTTTCTGAAGGCTAAAAGGGAGGAAGCAGACCTCACCTCGGGAGTACAGTGGTCCAAGGATAGCCATGGCAGAAAATGTTCTCCTGGATCCAATAGCCAAAATTCCTTGACTGACAGGGTCCATAGCATGCCTATTCTGCTCCTGATGGGGCAAGTTAATCATATTGGGGTGAGATGGTGCCACAGATATCCTGGACCTATGCCATGAAGGGCTTTAAAGGTAAGAACTGACACCTTAAATTGCACTTGGAAGCAAACTGTCAACCAGTGCAGCTCATCCTAGGGCCCCAAGAACTGTGCAGCTGCACTTTGTGCCAGCTGTAGCTTCCAAATGCTCTTCAAGGGTAGCCCCATGTACAGAATGCTCTTCAAGGGTAGCCCCATGTACAGTGCATTGCAATAGTCCAAATGAGAGATGACTAGAGTCGTTCTAACCATTAGAATAATAAGAAGTTGCTAGTAAATAAGGGGCTCACAATTGAGAAGAGCCTGTGTTCTAATGAAATGAGATGATCAGTTGCGATGGCTGAAACAAGAACAGTTCCATTAAGGACCCTTCAAGGAAGAGAATTATACTGATTGTCTTTCTAGGGTGTGATACTCATGGCTTCTTTTCCTTATAAGGGAATCTGTGAGTACCTTTTATCCATGTGAAGACCTTCATCTTTTTAATGCAGAAACATTAATTTCTTAATTTAATCTAATCAATGCAGAAACAAGTTTTAACTGATACTGCAAATGAAAGACTTGAATTTTTCTTGATAGCTGTGAATGCAGAGTTGAAGTATGGCAGCCAGATTTGAATTTATAGCTATATTCTGCAACTAATCTTTGGTGCATGACTGCCAAAAATCAACCATCTACTGTATTCATAAACCTGATTTCAGAAATATTCAAAGATATAGATATTGAAACAGATATTGTTATCGGCCAAGCATGGTTAGAATTTTTTTTTATTGGCCAAGCATGCAAGGAATTTGTCTACGGTACAGCAGCTCTCAGCATACCAATAAATAAAAGTAAGATAATGCATAACCATGTTATTCTGTAAATGTGCAGTCAATAAAGGGAGTGTTATAAAGTTTCAAATTAAGAAGTATGGATACACATTAGACAAAACTTCTGTGCTAATTAGAATTCTCTGCTTCTGCTCTATCTATCTTGTAGCATGATCATCTAGGTATTTATTTGAATGATGTCCTAGATATTTATTTGAATGATGGCATGGGGGAAAACTGTTCTTGTGTCTGGTAGTTTTGGTATGCAGAACTCAGATGGAAGAGGTTCAAACAAATGGTGTTCAGGGTGAGAGGGATCTGCAGATATCTTCTCCAACTTTTTCTTGATCCTCTCAATATACAGGTCTTTTATGGAGGGAAGGTTAGTTGAAATTATCTTTTCTGCTATCTTGACTATATGTTTGAGTCTGTACTTGTCCTCTGTGGTTGCTGCACTGAACCAGACAGTAATAGATGTACAAAGGACAGATTCAATGATTCCTCTGTAGAACTGTATCAGTAGCTCTTGAGGCAGGTTGAACTTCTTCAGCTGATGTAGGAAATATGTTCCTTCTTAATAATGGTGCTGATGTCCACTGCTCATTTTAAGTCTTGGGAGATTATGGAGCCAAGAAACTTGAAGGACTATACTGCTTATATGCTGTTGCTGAGTATGGTAAATGGGGATAAAATGGTAGGTCTTTACTAAAATCCACTGTCATTTCTACAGTTTTGAGTGTATCCAGCTCTAGAGTGTTTCGACTGCACCACAGGATCAGCTGCTCAATTTCCCACCTGTACACAGACTCGTCACCATCTTTGATGAGTCCAGTGAATGTTGTGTCATCTGCAGTATTTTGATAGAGTGGTCACTAGAAATGCAATTGTTTGTGTAGAAGGAGAAAAATAGCGGAGAGAGCACACATCTCTGAGAGCACTGGTGCTGATTGTCTGAGTGCTGGATGTAATTTTCTGTTGCCTCACCTGTTGCTTCCCATCTGTCAGGAAGCTTGTTATCCATTGGCAGATATGGGCATGTACAGTGAGCTGAGTCAGTTTGTGATAAAAGATCTCTGGATGATGGTGTTAACACTGAACTGAAGTCCACAAAAAGGACCTCTGCATAAGTCCTTGGGCAGTCCAGATGTTGCAGAATACATAATGTAGTGATATATTGACCGCATCATCTGCTGACTTGTTTGCTCAATAGGCAAACTGCAGAGGATCTAGCAGCGGATCTGTGATGGTTTTCAGATGAGTCAGCACCAGTTTTTCAAATGTCTTCATGACTACTGATATTAATGCAACAGGTCTGTCGCCATTTAACCTACTGATGGAGGCCTTCTTTGGAATGGGGCTGATGGTAGAACATTTAAAGCATGAAGGGACATGGCACAGCTCTAGTGACCTATTGAAGATTCCTGTGAAGATAGGGACCAATTGTGCTGCACAGGATTTCTGGCAAGAAGGGGTCACACCATCCGGGCCAGGTGTTTGTTTTTGGAGGTGAGTTTGTACTTCTTTTTCAAGAATCACAAGAGGTGGGGGCCCCAGGAGGGAGTAAGGATCCAGGAGGAGAAGAGGAGGAGTGGATGTGGTTGTAGAGGAAATATCTGTTGGTAATGTGGTTGAGGTGGGCTTGTTAAAATTAGATGATGGTTGTTTTTCAAACCTGCAGCAGAACTTATTCAGATCTGCTAATTGATGGCTTTCCTCAGCTGAGTGAAGAACTCCTGTAGCCAGTGATATTCCATAGGCTTCTCCACACATAAGCAGAATCATTTGCTGAAAGTTGATTTTTAAGTTTTTCAGAGCAGTTCTTTTTTGCTATTCTGATTTCTTTTGTCAGTGTATTTCTGGCCTGGTTATACAGTGTTCTGTCCCCTGACTTGTAGGCTTCTTGCTTGTCATGGCAAAGTTGTTTGAGTTTTCTTTTGAGTCTCTAGTGGGGCAGCTGACATGATGTTTATATCTAGACAGTTCATGGGTGATATTATAAGTAAAGAGCTGGGGAATTTCTGTTCTGTGTGAGTCATAGAGTGCTCTGTCAGTAGAAGCCTTTGGGGTAAACGCTGACCAGGATGTAACAGCTAAATTATCTTGGTGCATACAAATATCTCTATTTTATGGATAGTATTTTATGGATAGTACTACAATATTACAGATTTTATCGAGCACATATTGTCTCTACTTCATCACTCATTAAGATAAAAGCAGACATCTCAGTCATACAGTCTGCCCTGTAAATCTGGAAAATTGGTATGTGTACTGCTGAGTTCAAAACCATTTCATTCAGCCAGGTTTCTGTGAAACAGAGGGCTGCAGAATTTGAAAAATCTCTATTTCTTTGGCTAATGAGAAGTAGTTAATCAATTTTGTTCATCATAGAGTTAAGATTTGTCACATGTATGGCTGGGAGAGATGCATGGAATCCTCTTCTTCTCAGTTTGACTAAGGAACCCCCCTCCTTCCTTTCCTCTTTGATTTCATTATTTTGTCACATGCATCTAGGATAATCTCCCAAGTCTTCTTCCCTTTCCTCCTCATCCTGTGATTGTTATAAGGGAATGCATATCTGCTCACCTTTTTTCTTTTTGTCTCTGTTAATTCCTTTGTTTGTTCACACTCATATTCAGCACGCTGTCCTCTCTTTTCCTGTTGTTGCCACAATGGGGCGGCATTTTCAGGATTTCTGCATATTCTCTCACTTCACCTTCAAAAACTGGAAGATCAGGAATGAAAATACTCTTAGGTAGCCTTTTAATGTCCAGAACTTCTCCTCTCGTGTATATAATTTGCAAAGAAAAGTAGGATTGATGAGAGCTTTTACCGAGGCTGCCATTTGTGGTGCCATCTTGATACAAATTATTAACCCATCCTAATAATATAATATATACACAACTGTGACTTAAAAAGAAAATGGTGACCTTGTTATGTTTAATGTTAGTAGCATAAGGATTTATACACTGTTTACTAGACTTTCAAACTGATATCCAATTAAATATAAGCAATAAGCAAAAGCGGTATATTATTTGAAACAAATCAGAAGAACATTAACATTCACCAGAGGTCTACAGAGTGACAACATTTTCTGTGAATCTAAAACTCAGTAGAATAAATTTAATCTGACCTCTTTGAGAAACTTAGCCAGCTAATAAATCTGAAATTTATTTGATATTATAGTCTTTCTTCTTCCTTTAATTTATTAAATCAGGAAGTAAATGATTAACAATATGGGGCTTGTTTTTCAAAAATTGAATACCTCAGGCATCCAACAGGCTAATCCTATGTAAAGTTGTGCCATTCTTCCACAAGCGTTGGAAGAAGAGTTACAGAATCTGAAATCCAATGTATCTGGATAGTAGCAGATCAATAAAAGCTGAATTTAGCTGAATGTGATGTGATGTTAGCTGCTTTATTCCTGTCATTGTCGTGCATCCATTTTAAAGAGTTGAATATCATAATAGCAAATCTAAAAACAGATGAGATTTTAAAAAAATCCTGTTTCTACCACCAGATGGCACCATTATTCTGGAAGAAACATTCTCAGTTACTCCTCGAGTTACACATTTTCAGAGTACATTTAATACATAATATATTTCATAATCCTTGTGCACTGGGATACCTAATACTCTGAAAAATGCAAAGTCCGAGTACTACATTTGCAGATTTGTTTTTGCTTTCTTACAAAACCTGTCTTCTCATATTTGTACATGAAAGATCCAAAAACAGAAAATGTCAGTGCAGCTTTAATGCCAGCCAAAGCCCCATTAAGAAGCCGCTAGGTTTCTAGTAAAACTTTGTTGACTGTAGGACATTTCTCTCCCATCCTGAGCCTGTAAGAAACTACCAGCAGATACATTGTCAGTATTCCTATACGTAGTAGAAATAGTCTGGATATTTGGAAGGTCTTGGTCATCTACATGTGCTGACACTTTCTCATTTCCTTGAGATGGTCCTCAAAAGAATCAAGCATATCTCAGCCCTGAAGGCAGAGCTCTTAATTTTCCTTTTACTGGAAATAAGAGAAAACAGTTGCAGCTGCTCATCTTCCACTACCCCACAACACACACACACCAACCAGTCCATATCTTATTAAGCTATCAGAGCTTTAGCAATGACATTATTTCTTCCCTAGATCCCTACATATGCATATATCTCCTTAAGGTTGCACTGAAAATGGTATTTAAATGAATCCATTCTTTGGTTACATTTTCATTCTATTTGAAGCCATAATCCTCTTTACGTCAGGCTTAGTTCCTCATGACTTTGCTGGGACGTAGCTTTCTTTGCAACAATATTGAAGTGATTTCCCACTGCTTTCTCTGGGAAAACTTCTTAACCTTAAAGAGACCTCTGCTAAAAATAGTCAAGACATCCCTTTGATCTTCATTGGAAATGCATCTGCCCATCTCTCCCCAGCAACAATGTCCCATAAACTTTTTAAGACCTCCTCTCAAATGCAGGGAGAAAAGAGTCCAGATGACTCATTGCTAGGGTGGAGTTCCTTTAGCAATTTCTGATGCCCCCCCTCCTGTTCTCACAAATGGAGCACAGCTCACTCACGGTCAGGATCATCCCAAATCTGTGGGCAAAGGAGAATCCTCACTGAACAACCCAAATTGAATGGGGCGGCTTTATCAGCAGATCAGGGCTTCCTACAGCCTCTCTTGCCTGGAAAAACTGCTGCTCCATTTCCCTGTTCACTATGGAATCCAAATACTGAGAGGGGGGAAAAGCAAGGAGAGATCAAGTCCCATGATCAAATGATCTTCCAGTAAGAGAAGGATCCGTCCAGCTGCAGCTCTCAGTGTTTTCCCTGGAACCTCTGCAGAACAGAGAAAGCAGCACTCAATATGCCTTCATCCATCATGCTGCAGGAAGTCCACACATCTTAAAGTTGCCATGTTTATATATACAACACTGTTCTACAGCATTTCCCTATGTTGCCACAACCCCACCTTTCCCTTTACCATTTTTCTAAGCTTAGGGCTGTCTTCCCTTCCTCACAGATAGGACACAGATGAATCAAACTTTTCTCTCTGCACCCTGTTTCTCTGAAAAGTAGTAGGATTTCTCCTCCCATAAGTGGCTAGAACACTCAACATGTCATCAAATTATGTTCCCAAACAACAAAATGAAGGCATTTTTCTATATCCAAAGAACTAGTGTTCAAACCCTTATACTTATTTTTCTAAATTGTGGCAGTCCTCATACCCCAGAATTTCCCTGCATTCCCTCAGGTTTCCACCCATTCTATTGAAAAACAAAGCCATTCTAGCCACTTCTGCTATCCCAATAAAAAAGGTAATGATAACCATGTCCAACTCTAAGGGGTGGTGCTCGTCTCTGATTCACAGCCAAGGGAGCCAGCATTGTCTGAAGATGCTTCCCTGGTCATGTGGCTGGCATGACTATATGCCAAGGTGCACAGAATGCTGTTACCTTTCCCACTGAAGGTGGTACCTATTTACAGTATCTATTTGCATTTTTACATGCTTTCAAGTGCTAGGTTGGCAGGAGGTGGGGCAAGTAACAGAAGCTCACCCTACTACAAGGCGGCACTTGGGTCTCAAAACAGCTGAGCTGCTGACCTTCAGGCCCAGCCCAGCATCTTAACCACTCAGCCACCAGTCCCTATGCCAGTCAATAACTTGGATGGAGCCCATATTGAAGAAGGTAGCTTCAGATTTGGTCAGAGTCAAAAAGGGCTTTATTCCAAAGTGTAAATCACACTCCAAATGAATCTCTGGCCAATCTACCTTTCTATTTGTTAGTATATTCTTTGTTTACAATAGAAGCAGAAATCCCAGCACTTACATCCTTGTATACAGCTTATCGCTTATAGCCAAACGTTCATATATTGCTGTATATTTCTATATATTTCAGATGGCATTCAATGAATATACCACCAACATAAAAGCTGATTCAAATTTCTTTGAGGATTGTTCAGTATACATGTACCAACATACACGTACCATCTGTAGAAGGCTAGATATAGATCAAAAGGCAGATAATATATTCATGAATGCATTCTGAAGTCCCTTTTTAAAATGTGTGTGTCTGGAATATGCCAATGAATTTAATGCTGATAATCAAATCCTATAACCATTGGCTGAACATTATGCTGTTGCCACTTCATCCTTATCTCCTATTTTTCTCTTTGAGAATGAAAGATATAACTTATCCCTCTATGATGGCCACTCCAGGAAAGTTTGTCCTGACATCTAGAAACTTACTTTAAAAAAACAAAATCTGAAAATTGTGGTTTCATTTTCCTGAAGAAGCCACTGAATTCTTTACCAGGAGCAAGATTTATGATACAAAATGTATTCAGAGCCATGCAGCATTTTTAATCTGTTTCAACCACCTATGCTAATGTTAATTTCAGAATATTCTTGAATAAGCAGCATACTCATTATGGTCTGCTAATTATTCATGTTTTCAGATACTGTGAGTAAATTATGAATTAATTTGGAAAGGGGTAGTTTGAATCTAAACTCTTCAGTTTCAAAGACTTTTCTCCTGTGAAAGTCAAGAGAATACTGTTCTCAATGGCAAAGTAATTATATGTCCACAAGCCAATTTCTAACTAAGGTATTTCCTCCAGATAAAGATTTATGAGAATGAAATTACATGTCTGAGGTCAGTTTTTCTGTACAGCAAATGTTACCAAAAGAGATTCTTAAGAGGGTACAAATTTTTTATTGAGTTCCCATGGGACACTCATCAACAAATCATCCAACTTCAATTATAGATTCAAAGGATTGATGGTCTCTCCCCTACTCTGAATATTTAAAGGTACAGTATGTGTAAAACTGCCATACTTCTAAATTTACT
>JANHZU010002559.1:393983-409695 GCA_032468055.1 Acrochordus granulatus | reverse complement strand
ATTCCCCCGAAGGGTCTCCGATGGCAAAATGCTCTCTCTTCGCCCTCCACGTTTTAATTATAAGAACGAAAAAAAAATACAAAACAAACCCAGGAAAAGCAACCAACGCCTCCCATCCCCCCCCGGCAAAGCAACACTTTAGCCACCTAATGCAGCAAGGAGGTAAATAAATAAAGGAGTACAGTATTCATTTACTCCTTTGTAATTCCTGGGTTAGTATTTTTAAGGGCAGCTCTTAAATGTCAGCGGATTTGCAGTGGGATGTGTCATGGATGATAAACATTTATTTTAGAAACTTTAATGCTCCAAAGCAATTTTGTGATTGAAAAAGCTCTGCCTTCGATACAGCCTAATTTTTATTATGGCATTTAATTGCATGTTCACTTTCACTGCCCTGCAATTGTGGTTTCAAGTAAAAAAACCCAGCATATCTTTATATGCACAAAAACATATTGAGCTAAAGGAGATAAATTTTAACCGAGCATTGTTGTACAGTTTTTTTTAATTAAGAGCATTTCAAGTTTTTGTAACTAGATAATTTTTATTTTTAATCAGGTTTGTTCAACTTCATGTTAATGTTCTGAAAGTTATTGAATAAGTAATGTGATTTTATTAGGATTGATTTTTTTTCTTCTTTTTACAAATAGAGGGAGATTTAGTTTCCTTTTCCTTTTTCTTGCTGCATTCATACCTATGGTCACAAAGCAGCTTTTGAGTGTTTTAGATTCTGCCTTCTAAACTTTCATTTGTTTTTGGTAGCTTTCTGATACAAAATCAGAAAGGTCAAACAGTTGAGTTTGTTTTAGAACACTGTCTTTAATGCTCAGAAAACATCTTTTCCTGCTGTTGATGGCTGTCTTACAACAGAGGAGAAAAAGAAAGAAAGAAATGGAGTAGTTACAATTCCAACTTTTAGTAAAATTAGTAAAATAATTTCTTTTGAAACAAAGTCTATAAGAAGTGACAGGAGAACAACTCCAGTCCTTAAACTACAAATCCAAAAACTGCACTAATGTTAATTTTTAGGTTTGCATTTCTGAAAAACTGTGTTGTGTATGAGTGTAATTGTATAATCCTTTCTGAAAAACATATAATCGAGCCATTTTTCAAACTGTAGTAAATTCAGGAGTTAATGCTTTTTCCCTTCAAGATTTCATTTCTCTGTAGAAAGCCGTGATTTGGGCTTTCCTAGTTTTAAAACTTGTTTCTTAGCATTTTGTTCAGGACTGCATGGTTGTCAATTCACCTGCAGATTTCTTGTGGAAAAGTAAATCCAAATGGTTACATTCTTCGATTCTGTTCTTTCCATAAGATCAGTAATAAAAATTGCAAAAATTTGCAAAGCTCTTTAAAAAGGAACTGGACGTTAATTACAAGATGATATTGGAGATGTTTCGCCTACTATCCGGAAGGCTTTTTTCAATCCATCTGATTGAAAAATTCATCAAATAGATTGAAAAAGCCTTCCAGATAGAAGGGGAAAGGTCTCCAAAAACATCGTGTAATTAATATCCAGTTGCCTTTTTAAAAAACTTTGCAAATTTTTGCAATTTTTACTACTTATCATGACCTGGATTAATGAGAGTATTCATAGATATTTCCATAAGATCAAGCCACTGCCTAACTTAGTTGTAACACAATTCAAATATAAACCGTTTAGTAGCAATCAGCCTTTCATTTTCAAACATTTTACATTTAACCCTAATGTTAGGACTTATTATTGATTTGTGGCAAAGAGAAAGGGAGATGGGGTAGCAGAATAACAGTTTTAGAGAATAAATCCAAAGCTGAACTGATTTTAAAAAAGAGTTAAGTTCCCTATTGAGATGTAGCTGATAAGAATTCCAAGCTGATAGATACATATATTGCTTATTTTTTAATTAAATAGTATGAGTTTGGTTGGCACTGTTATATATTTATAAAAAAATATCAGGTTTTAATCTTTGGTTATATCATGTATGTCTGTGTTATGGTATGTTTAATATTTCTGGAAAGCAAAAAAAATGCTCTTTTTTTCTTAAAATAAATAAATTTGGAGTTCTTGAAACTTTTGTTCTAAATGATCAAGTATCCTGTAAGGCAGGTCAAAGAGTATGCTGATACGTGTGAAACTGTCACTTATATTTTAATACAGAATGTGAGGAATTTAAGAGAGTCTTAAGTAACTTTCTGCTTGGAATTAAGTTGTATGTAGCTTGGTCAAATATTCCTTCTATTTTTATTGTAATGCAGTTTAAATATATATTGTCAAGCATCATGGAGGATGGTATACTAATACCTAATCTTGCCACAAATTGTAATGGAGGGATGACTGCTAAATGAAATGGTTACAGGAGCCAACAGGTTTCAATGGTATGGTATCAGTAGGTGACATGTCATCAGCCACAATTTTTTGAGATCACACTCACTGTTTCATGTGCAACTTTAATGGCTTTCATAAATATATTCAGCAAAATTAACATAGGTAGGCCTCCAGAGGCCTCTAGGGATAAGTGAACAAAGGAGCCTGATCCATGTAAAAGGGAAGGATTAGTTTTATTTTTAAATTGGTAGTGATGTCAGAGGCATATCACACAACTTAAGGGAATCATGAAAACGCCTGACTTTGTGAATTAATTTAATATTTCCCCATAACTGGATATATTTGTTTCTTTCTAAAGTATTTTCATCTAAGTTTATCATTTATGGTTCAGCTATCTTATTTATTTTACCATTTGTTTTTGTTGTTCTATCTGCTTGGTGCTGTGGTTGTGGCTGTAAGAAAATCATGGAAAAATGCTATGCTTGAGAAGTTACTATCTAAACAGTGAGTTCTGGGGAACCATGAATATTGTACAAACATTGTCCATATCTTTGCAACAACCTATACTTAGGGAAGAAACCTAGAAATAGTTCTCTTATTAAGTCTTGGCAGATTTGAATACAGCTATTGATGTTATATATAGCAGTGTTTTTCAAATATTGCTGTATATACACATGTTGGTTGGGGAATTCTGGGAGTTGAAGTCCACACATCTTAAAATTGCCAAGTTTAAGAAACACTGTTACATAGGAAACTGGAATCAGTTTTGGCTTGAGAAACTAGGATGGTTGGGTAAGAGAGGACTAGAAATCTCAAGGTGGTAGGCTAGATTGTGAAGTCAAAAAATATCCAGAAGAAGGCAATGGGAATTGCCTTGTTTATTTTGATAAAGGTGTGAACCAAAATACCACTTTGTGCATCAATAGCTTCCTTGCCAACTCAGTACTGGAATAATGTGAAGGCAGAAATCCAGTCAAGACCAGTCATTGATTCTTTTTTTTTAAATACCATATCAGAAAGTCGACTTCCCTCCAACACAGCCCAAACATGGATATAAATGCAGCTGATTTTAGAATGTTTTTCTTTGTAGCATGTAAGGCAGTCAGGCTTCTCCATCATGTCATCTGTGATACTTCAAATCCTCTATGTCACTTACAGCAGGGATGCAAATCCTATACTGCTTTCCATCTAAATTTATCATACTGTTGTGCCTGGGTGCACAGATATTGAATCACTGCTCTGTACAGTGGATTGCAAATGGTACAATTGTGAAGAAAATACAAATCTGTTCAGAAAACAGCTCCTCAGGATCCCAGCTGTGGAGCTCTATGTTCTTGTGCCATGATAAAAGCTTACAGTTCAGCCAGGTTTTTGCAGTGACTTGAATCCTTTTGCTTAAAGAACAGGAAGTGCAGGTGATTTCAATTTCCTTCTCTGAGAAGAATGCAAAGCTTGACATTTACATGCATGCTCAGGACTTGAGTGTTTGGGAAAACGTAAACTCAACACAGTGGAAAATGTGTTGTTTGGAAGTTGGGGGTGAAAACAAAGCTGAGGATTTTGGAGAGACTGCCTGGGCCAGATGGCCCAGTGCATTCCCAGTCTGGCTTCCAACTGCTCCCTCCTGTATAATATACAGCCATTTGTTCTGGGATATTTACGCTAGAGTTGTTTCCCTGTGAATGTTTGAGAAGCATTCAAAATGAACATATTAGGGGAGCTGGGCTGCGGGGAGAGGGAGGGAAAGGGAGAAATGTATTTAATTCACATGAATTCCCCTTGATGAGCGGGCTGGCCTGTTAGAGGAGGAGAATGGAAGCGATAATTAGCACCTTTTGGTTTAATGCTGCTGAACAAGAATACTCATATAGTTTAGATCCCAATCTGGGCACACTTTATGGCTCCCCATTTTAAACTCTCATCGCACATGATGAGAGGCTGGTCTGCTCTAAGAAATCAGAATTAGGGCAGTTACAGCTAATTTATACATTGCAAGTCCGAAATGTCAGAGCTGTTTCTTTATAGGCAAAGCAGAAGATGCAGGAAGTTGGATATTTGAATTTTTAGAATTACATGATTACTTTCTCTGGAAGTAATCCTAGAGCTGTAACCTTATAGCAAGGCACTTACTCTAAGGTTGCTTAGATGTATGAATTGGTGAGAAAATAGCTGGGCCTATTTCTGTTTTTCTTCAAATAGTTTTCAGAGCAGTTTGCAAGCAATACAGTGTGGTGGTATCAAAAGCTTCTGATATGTAGACAGGTCCAAAGGCATATATAGGGAGTAAGGGCATATGCAGGGAGTAAAGTCAAGGTGATATTGATACTTACAAAACAAGTTAGCTATATGTGACTGTAAATTAGTAAAATCTGTTTCACAATTCCTCAAGAGGAAATTAAAAATAAACTAGCATGGAGAAAAAATATTAGTTATGTTCATTGCCTTGAGTTATAAAAATAATAAAGGCAGGACATAAAATGAATGAATGAATGGCTGTTATCTAGTTGTCCTAAGTAAGTCTACAGGAGTAGATCAAATATTTTAATATACTGCTTAGTTATCCTGGGTTGGATCAAAATGTTTTAATTTGGCTGCCCATCAAGGATCTTACTATTAACTGTAATACACTATTATGTCTTGTCCTGTTTTGTTCTATTTTAATGTTTTAATTTTTATTCTATAATAAAAATATATAATTTTAATCTTTTAAATTAAATTTAATTGTTGATTCTGTATAAATTGTAGAAGAGCTATTTTGTCAGTTCTCCCTCCTTTGACCTGAATTATTCTCCACATTATTCCAGAAACCTCCCCAATTTCTTGCAGTGGATTTTGGAGGTGTAACACAAACAAATGCAAGGAAAAATGGGAACCATCATTTTTAACTCTCTTTCTGCTGATGGAGGCAGAATCTTTCTTGAGTAAAAAGGAATCTGCATTCAGAGTTACATTTGTTGACTTGTATTCTCACTGAATAAGGAGCGCAGTGACCGAGCAGATGCTGGCGTTGTCAACTGGAAGGTTGGCGGCTTGAGTTCGAGATCCAAGTGCTGCCACATCATGGGGTGGGCTCCCATTCCTGCCCTGGCTCTGCCAATCTAGCACTTCGAAAGCATATAAAAATGCAAGTAGATAAATAGGTACCACCTTTGGTGGGAAGGTAGCAGTGTTCTATGTACCTCAGCATATAGTCATGCTGGCCAAATGACCACAGAAGCATCTTCGGACAATGCTGGCTCTTTGACTATGAGATGGAGATGAACACTGCCCCCTAGAGTCAGTCATGACTGGTGGGGGAAACCTTTACATTTATTTTATTTTCACTGTGTGTGCAGCCAAACAAATTAAAAAAAAAAGGAAGTAAACAAGTTCACAGCATATGTCCTTACCTATGTGGGTTTAGTACACATTTGCAAAATTATTTTTAGTTCAACAATAATCTAACTTTATACACTGGGACTTTCACTTCACTCATTTAGCTTCTTTTTAAAATCTTAATTCTTTATGACAACTGTTATTGGACCCAATTTTGCAGAGTTGGGGGGCAACCTTCCCATTCGAGCTCCTCATTGTATCAATTGAATATGATGAATGTTTAGCAAATAATATTTTAAAAAACAGTTTTCATTCAATAAGTACAAAATACATTTTCAGGGAAGGAATAATATTTTAGTGTCTTCTGAGACAGAAACCTGTCTTTCTGGCAGCTGCAAAAGTTTGAGATTTAAGTTGCCTGGGTTTCCTTTGTGAAACCAAACCAATATATATTTGCAACCATGGCTTGTGAGCACAGACAGTGACTTTTAGTCAACAGTTATGCCATTTGTTTGTTACATTATTCTACAGTGCTCAGTATTTCTGAGGGAAGAAATAAAATTACACAAGAGAATCACAGAGAATTAAGATACAGTGTCGAAAGTGGTGGATTTTGATCTCCATGAATTGGGGAAAAAATCCCCAAAATAAGTCATCTGTCTTGGCTGAGGCTCCCATACTGAGGAATGCATTTGACACTGGGGCATGAAAGGCTAAGAGACACTTTTTGTTCTCTGGCCTTAAATTCTCAAAGATACATTCAATAAATCGATTGTACATAGATGCATCTGAAGAAGCTGCTTTATACTTTGTCAAACTTTGGCTCTAATATAGTGTCTCTCCAAGATTTTTGACAAAAGCCATTTCAAAACTCTGTCTTAAGTTGTCAAGAAACAAATCTAGGAAGTTTCACATACAAAACAGGTGCTCTCTCAGAGAACTACAACACTTTTTACATCTTCTTCACCAAAAGAACCATCTAAAAGATGCTAAAATGAGTGTACAATTGCAGTTATGAAACTTGCTGCCAGGCTACACTTCCTTATTCATTCATTGTTTGTAAAACAACTAGAGCAACATTCCTCCAGCTCAAAACATGTTAATGTGAAGAAGGCGGTGGCTTTATCAATTTATAACCTAGTTCAGGTAGCAGTCTTTTAATCCCAGTTTGATTCACAAATGTAATGTTGAGTGCAGTCTGAAGCCTTCAATTGATACAGCTTTGAACCTTCATTGAAAGGATAGTTTTTTCCCTGTGGGCAAGGGAAAAGCAAAGCTCTTAAATTTCTTTTCCTTATATGATTCATAAAACAAACTTCAGAAACTAGACTCATTTTGTGCCTTCCAACAGCTTCCAGAAATGTATGACCCCCTTTAATTCATGCAGTTGCCTCAATAATAGCTGATGCTCAGAAACTAGGGTTAGCCCCTAGTGCATTACAAGCCTAAGGATGTTTCACACGTAACAAAAGGACTGCTGATGTTAAACACAATAGACAGGCAATTAGATAACTACACTGTTGACTCCATTTGTTCATTATTGTCATTTAGCTGGCCTTCTTTTTAAATAGCTACCTGGAGGTTAAATAAGCATAGCAGCTGAAAGGAGGGAGAGAAGGGAAGTAAAGAAAGAGAGAGAATTAAATCTGCTTGGTCTTGTTTGTAGCTTCTAGTGACGTTGTTGCAGTTAAACTCACACTGACTTCCATACCAACAAGACTGGCCTATAGTTATGGGTAGTGGTAGAGTTTCAGCTTCTTTAATTCTTACTTAAGGAAAAATTCCTTTAGGGTCCTATTGTGCTGCATTAAATGCAAAATCAATTATCTGGTATAAAAATAGATACCACCTTCACTGGGAGAGTAACAGCATTCTGTGTGCTTCAGCATACAGTCATGCTGGCCACATGACCATGGAAGCGTCTTTGGATGAATGCTGGCTCCCTTGGCTATGAAATGGAGATGAGCACCACTCCCTAGAGTTGGCCACAACTGGCAGGGGAAACCTTTACCTTTAAAATGCCATCACCTTAGCCATTGTTAGCTTTTTGGCAGTGACCAGAAAACATGAGAAATCAGCTGCAATTAGGTCCATGGTATTTTTTGATTCCTGCTGTTAAAAATCCAGTTCTTAATCATACGCCCCAAAATAATGATCATTCACAATGCTATTCATATTTTAAAGTTTCAAACTTTGAATGATTTTTTTTTAAAAAATGAAAGACCCTGAATCCAATTATAATGACCCCGCCACCTCCTTGAAGAGAACTCATCCTTTTTATGATTGCAATAACCTCTAAAGGAGCTCAATATATTTTAAAGTATAGTCAGTTATAATCAATGAGTTTCTGGTGAGTGGAATAGAAATGGTGTTGAATTAAGTTCTCTAGGCAAATATGATTTGCTGTTTACTGGAGTTCAGTTCTTCATATAGGTATGTGTTTAATGATTGACATAATCTTGTCAGATTTCCATATTTTCATGAGAAAAGTGATGTGATTGTTATTTTACAAAACAGTGTTCTTGTTTAAAAAAGCACCAATCTCAATACATTTTGTAGAAAGCAGTTACTAGACTTTTCTCTACACACATACTTGGCTTTACCTCCAAAATCCTTCCTCGGCAAGCAGTTGCTGGATTACCATCAATGCACTGAAACTCAGGGTGTAATGTTGGGAGGTCAGGGACCACTTCTGCCAATGTTGGACAGGTCACAGGATAGGCTGTAATGTTCAATTAAAAGCATGGCAACTTAGTTGACATACTTCCGTATGTCCTCTTACTTGTTCAGCAAACATTTGCTTTCAGGATGTGGGGAGTTCTGAGCAGGCCCTACTTTCAAAGGGAAGACTTGAACCATTTTCTCCTGAGTGGCAAATTGACCCTGTTCTCCCTTGTTAGAATCTCTAAACAAACTCAGATAGATTGTCGGGACTGTTGCAAGTTTCAAGAAGCGCTAAGTATCTTGATAATAGAATGGACTATGTGGAACATTGGGCCACCCCAAACTCTATTTAAGGTTGGGGAGATTACTGATATCTTCAAGTACTCAGACTTTCTGCTGTATAGGCTGTGTCTGAGTTTCTATTTCAAAAAGAAAGGTTGGCATCCAGCACTGTAAAAACTACAGCATCATCAGTGATATTATTTATGGCACTACTAAATCATATTAAAATATAGTGTACTGTACTGGAGTGTGATAATACTATGTTTAAGCAATTACTTTCGCTGGCTGAGATTCATGACTGCTGTGCTGTGCCCCCTCCCTTTCCTCTTGCCTTCAGTGGGCAGCATTTTCAATGGCAAAGTCACAGCTGTGCCAAATTACCTCATTTTATGCATTATGCGATGCTTCTGCTTTTGGCCAGGGCTGTTTAAATTTAGCCCTGCCCCTACCTCCACACATATTAGAGAGTTTTATTGATTGTTTATGTTAAAGAGGCCATAACAGAGACATTGGTTTGAAAAGCAGAATTTTGATCTTCTGTTCCTTTAACAAGGATGTGCCAGACAGGATTGATACTGTTGGCACTGGATAATATAGAAATGTCTTCTTGCTGGGGGCAATTGGGAGCACAGTGCTAACTCCAACAGCAGCTATACTAATCTGTAGAACCTGCCCACAGAGAGATGAAAGTTCTCAAATTCTTACTGTATCTTAGAAGGAAAAAAGATTTAGATGAATTTAGAAAGAATAGGCTCCTTGAGCCATGAGTTCACCCGTGAACTCTTGAACAGACCAAGTTCTCAGGCAGAGTAACTAATTTAAAAATTAATGTAAGAAATAGAATCATTTGGATACAGTAGTAGGGCTTTTGGGTTGCTGGAAGTGGCATTTTGTCTGTTTTTATAATCTAGAGAAACATGGCATAAGTGATTGATTCCAGAAGTGTTTTGGAGATCTAGAAATGTTATCACATTTCTAAAGAAGGCTTTAAGAATAAACTAAGAAAAAACAGCACTTTATGTAATCTTAAAGTGTCACCTCTTTTTTCTGATAAATGGGCTGTGGACAAATTAGAAAGGATCTGAAAGTGAAAAGATGTGATTTTAGTGAAACACTGGTTGACACATGAGCAGACAAGAAGGGTTGTATTCCTTTATCTGATGCCTAGAGGAGGGGGGAATTTGAGAAGAGGCCCCTTTTCCTACCTTAATATGACAAACTTTGGGAAAACAATAAAGAAAAACACAGGAACCCTGCCCTTAGTGCAACTGCTCATCCTCCTAGTAAAAGATGCTCACTAATGGTTGACTTTTGACAAAGTAGCAAGATGGCAAGAAAGGTTAAGTATTGCAAATGTGATCTTCAGCCCTGCAAAAATTTCTACCTCTGCACAGCAGCGTTCCCCGCATGAAGCTATTTGCCACTTTTTATTGGATCTCAATAAATTGCTTGCTCGAGTTTTCAGCAGAATGGCCTTTTCCTTTAATTTGGCCAACTGGTGCCCTGTCCCTTGTTTCTGGTCTTTATGGCAGTTTGATTGTCAGTTATCAGGTGAAGCCTGTACCTATCTGGGCTTGCTGGTAGTTGCAGAGCAAACCACCTTCTAAAGAGGAGGTGAGGGTGCCAAGAAGATTTCTCTCCCCCCCAGCCTGCTGACAAAACAGTCTCTTTTCCAGTTGTGTGCTGAGCCATGGTGTGGATCAGTGTCATGTATATTTTAAGCACTTATAACGAATCTGTGATTGCCATATAGACTCGTGTTGCCTAAATTGTAGAGCAGCATTGTCACTGGAACAGCTGCCTAGTTAAACAGCATCTTTGTTTTCGAAGTGTTTACAGTCTATTCCTATGTGTCCATTTTATAGAATCATAGAATCCAGCCTTCTGCCTTCCATTGACTTCATGTAGAATTCATATCTGAATTTAGGAAAAAAAATAATCCAGTTTCACCATGTGAGTTGCTTTACATGGAATTCTAAGCGAGGAGTTTTTAAGCCACAGCATACTGAACTGACCAAAATGTCTGTTTCTCACACAGTGCTAAGTCCCAATGGGTGAGCTCACATTTCAGACTAAGCCAAATCAAGCACCTCCATAGTATCTTTGGACTGTGGCCACTATTTATTTATTGGATTTATATGGCTGCATTCACACAATCACAGTAAAACAGAATTCTTTGACCTACTGGGTCAAAGGGGACCTACTGTTTAGTCTTTTTGACTCTGCCTGCCAGTGAGTAAAGCTAACAAACATAGAGCAGAGGCAGTCTGTTCTTGATGGTCCACCTAAGACGGACGGAGTGGCATGGATGTCTTTGTTACCAGTGCTCAGTGGTTGGCTGGTTGGGGGATTCTGAGAATCGACGTCCACGCATCTTCAGACTGCCACTGGTCTGGAAAGTTAGTTCTTTATATTGACAAAGCCCATCGGATACTGAAGTCCTGTCCTGCTTTATCCTCTTGTTTCCTGGAGCTTGTTTATTTGCATTTGCAGGAAAGCAGTCTCCTTTAATTTGTTAACACATTTAACCAGGCAGGAGTTATGAATCAGATTCTGTCCACAAGCTGTAGCTAGTTAAGTACACAACCGTGTTTTTTGAATTAAAAATATAGTCACTTTTCATTTTATGAATAATCTCTCCAGTGTTCTGAGTCTTTTGAGTTTTTTTAACACTATTAAGTATATGTTTTATTGAAAAGAACATTGTGGTTGTCTTGACTACTGAGAAAGCCTGTCGTATGCACTGCTCAGAAGATGTGCATAATGTGATGGTTAAAACAGAAGCGAGAATGCTGAATTGAAGCTTACTCAGCTCAGCTTCTGGGCTCTCTAGCAACAAATCTCGAGACAGGATTTTTGTGCTTTTTTCCCTCAAGGATGCAGCCTGTTTAAGCCAAAGTTGCTAGTTTGCAGCATAGTTATGCACTTGTATACTGTGACAGTGATCATTTTCTCCAACTACATTTACTTTGTAGTCAGATAAAATTCCCATGTTTTTTTCTTCTAGGCGATAGTATATGAAGGCCAAGATAAGAATCCAGAAATGTGCAGAGTTCTGCTGACCCATGAAATCATGTGCAGGTAAGAAAAATATCTTGTCATTTCTTAATTAAAGAAAAAATGATGGTTTCTCTCCAAAGCTAGGCTAAATCCAAAATTTATTGGGGATTTTAAACTTTATCGACTTTCCTTTGAAGAACCCCCAAATCTGCTTAATGTGAGTGTAATAAGCAACCTGTCACTAAATGAGGTCTTTTCAATGACCTATTAAAACTTAATCTTGAATAATATGTGGAAAAGTGTCATTTTGTCTTTGGAACCTTTATAGTCATGGAAAATATTTTTGATCAGAGAAAGAGAAAAAAAATAGCATCTGAAATGCGAATGTTTACAAGCATCTATCCAGCATAACCAGGAAAATCATAAATATTAGGCCACTATTTTCACAATGACTTTGACACAAAAGTAGACAAGAGCATGCTTTTTATTTTCTGCAGGAATGTGACTTGTAGGTTGCTTATGAAGGAAGTAGTGGGAACAGACTGAAAAGAAGGATCTGTAGTTCATAGAAAGAGATCTGTGCAGGTACTCCTCAACTTATAACCACAATTGGGACCAGAATTGCCATTGCTAAGCAAGGCAGTTGTTAAGTCACACCTGATTTTATGACTTTTTGCCATGATTGTGAAATGAGTCCCTGCAGTTGTTAAGTGAATCAAGTGGTTGTTAAGCAAATCCAGCTTTCCCCACTTTGCTTGTCCGAGGCAGGCTGGGAAATAACAATCACATGATTCTAGGATGCTGCAACTAAATACATGCTGGTTGCCAACCAAGTGCCCAAATTTTGATCATAAGATTGAGGGGATGCTTTGATGGTCATGAGCGTGAGGATGGTCTTAAGTCACTTTTTCAGTGCTGTTGTCACTTTGAATGGTTGCTAAGTGAATAGTTGTAAGACGAGGATTACCTGTAATGCAGGTAGAAGATCTGGATACTTTTGTGCTTAAAGGTACTGTGATTTCTTCCTCTCAATAGGAGCAACCCCAATAACATTTTTAGCCCCATTTTTATTTATTTATTATTTATTTGGCTGCCCAACTCAAATGGATTCTTTTAAAGGTTTGGGGGAGAGGATTTTGGACCTGTGTAAGAGTTATGCTTGTTGTGGACCCCTCTTCCTAACTTACCCTGTGCCCCTGTGTTCAGAGCCAGCTTCTTTGAATCAGGTGAAGTGAACTAATCAAGAGAAGTCCTTGGATGATTCAAGCACAATCTTCTCTTTTTAATGATCAAATGAGCATTTGTCTTCAAACATGATGAAAGATCACATTTGAGCAGCCAATGGTGAATTGGTTTGTGCAGCTGCCCTTATTAAGAGTAGTTAAATCAGCAACAATTAGCAGCTCAAGTATGTTTAGTAGCATGAATTGTGAACATTTGCTGATTTCGGGAATGAAAACATGAAATAAAATTTTAAATTTGAGTTCATTAATAAATTAATACAAATTCTAATAAAAGAACAGACAAGGGGGATGTTTTTCCTCCTTTTTGACTGCTTGATAAATAGAATCAGTTTCCTCAGCGTATTGGAAAACAGATTTTTGTTATCCAAGTTGTTCAGGGTTAAGGAGAGTTGCATCTAACACAATTCTAGAGCACAAGATTGGAGAAGGTTGCCTTTTATAAGCAAGGCTCATCAATGCGGGCACCGTTAGTTGTGGATCAACTGTTAAATGAAATTAGCATTCTCATATATTTCAACTGTTATTCATGTAATAGAATTAAAAGGGGAAAGAGTGTTTTCCAGATTAAATAACCTGGAGTATGAATCAGTGACTGAATGTATATATTAGGTTAAATTATACTGTGTTATTAAGGATTTTCTTTTGGCTTAGTGTGATTTGTGGATCACCTCATTCTGGATTTAAATGATGTGTAAGTCAGGATATTATGATTTATTCAATACATTCTCATAAAAATAATTCTAGTTAAAGTAGTCAGTGAATTACCAATGTGTAACTTTTACAAGTTTGGATTTTCAAAGGAAAATGTGGCCATTATTATTGTGGATACTGAGTTTTATCTAAATGATGGACAGAAATCCAATAGAGGAAAATCTAGTGGGCTAGATGATGTGTGAGAGCTAGTTCTCTCACAGACAAGAGTAAATAGCTTGATAATAGAGCAGTCCATTACCCCAAACAAGACAGATGGAAACTGGGTCTCCCACACAAAAGATAGGAAGGAGCATCTAGCATGTTGCATTGCTCAGGGGAAAGTGCATGAATTCTGAAACTTGATTTCCCTATAAATAGGGCTCATTTTGAATTTTGAAACTTGATTTCCCTATAAACAGGACTCATTTTGAATTTTGAAACTTGATTTCCCTATAAACAGGACTCATTTTGATATGCAGCAGTTGGTTGGCAAGTTTTATAATTTTTTCTCTTAGCTCTTCTGCAGTATTTGCACTTACAGTATTAGAAGTTCTTGTACTCCTGAGCACTTGTTCATCTGTTTCTAGTCTAAATTTTCTGGGAGAAGCTTGGCGGATTTGTGACTAGCAGTTTTACAAGAATGTTTATTCAGCAGTTCCAGGAGTGAAATACAAAATGGGGGGGGGACTATTCTTCTTTAGTTTCCATATTGCTTATGGACTATTCTTCTTTAGTTTCCATATTGCTTATCATGTTCAGAATGATCTGAACAAAAGAACATGTCTGGGTAATTCAATAAAAGCTGTAGATGACACTAACCTGGTGGATAAGCTAATATCTCAAAAGAAAGTTAGGCAGAATGTGAATTGGGGTCGACTCATCAATGTCTAGTAAATTTTCAGTAGATGTCCAAGTTTCTGATGTTAAGATCTGGGGAAGTAACTGTCTGTTAATTGCTTAGTCTTAGTATTCCTCATTTGGCTTGTGAGTACAGTATATAAATACAATATGATAATAAATCAATGAAATATAATAAAAGAAGAACACTCATGGGTGGGTTTTGATCTGGAGTTTTAGTAAGTTCTGTCGCATTTGTAAATATGTACGTATATCCCAAAATGTGGCGTATGGGGTAGAGAACTGGCTCTGCATCCTCCTTGAGCTCCCATTTTGCCACTAGCTCTGGTACCTCAGTAGTCTAATAAAAATATACCTGAGAAGACTAAGTACATTACTTAGGCAGAAGCAGTGATCCTAACATCCTAAAACCCACAGTAAGAGAATATTTTGATTTTAGGAGAGCTCAAAGTTGCAAACAAAGTGTGATAGCATCTGAGTTTTCAAGAAGCTGTCATTCCCAAGATGATAAACTAAAGCAAAAAGGGAGATGAAAAAAAATCCATATTTGGTCTTAGTTGGAATTTGAGAATTTGCTCTCAATACGTAAGGAGGGTTCTGTGAGATACTGGAGAAGTATCAGATACTGGAGAAGTACCCTGGATTCTGCTGCGATAAAGGAACAAGCATCAGCATGCTATATTGATAAAATCATTTAGTAAATTGAACAAAAAGCAGTGGCTGAACCTTCACTTAAAAAAATGTAGTTCTCGATTGAAGCCTTCCTTCATGTATGAGGGAAAATGGAAAGAGGCTATTTTTTTTTTTTTTTAACAGTTCGCAGTTAGAAAATAGGATTAGATACCATTTTCTCAGCTTGGTGCCCTCCAGAGTTTTTGGAGAACAACTCCCTGACTTCACAGCCAGAATGACTAGCAGCTATAATGGCTGGAAATTCTACAACTTAAATTTGTTCCTATGAAAGGAATATTAATTTCAGCTGGTAGGCTTGCTTTTTTCTTGGTTGCCTCTGTATTAGACAGCAGCTAGCCTTATTTTTTCTTAGAGAGTTGGAAAATTTCCCATCTATGTAGCATTTTAGCACTCTCCAGAATCATCTTCATCTGCTGTGCCAACAATAGCAGGTCAGGTTTTTTAACGTATGCAGTGTTATATATATTATTTCAGATATATTGAAAAAGAGTCTTCTTGTATCTATACATACATATACATATGCAGTCCCAGTGTCATCCAAGTTTATTGTTTGTTTAATCATTTATATAGAGGTTTATATGGTTATTAGAGATCAAATTGCCAACATTCGCTGGATCATGGAAAAAGCGAGGGAATTCCAGAAAAACATCTACTTTTGCTT